>JAUZNJ010006627.1:0-44035 GCA_034780135.1 Jordanella pulchra | reverse complement strand
TATATATACACAGAAACAGGCAAGAAATGTGTCATTCCCAGAAAACAAAAAAAAAGGATTTAGGAAACTTAAATGTTAAAACAAATTAAGTTGTTTCCAAGCAGGACATTTAAAAACTTGATGACAGTGTTCAAACTTTGTTATCAGGAGCTAAACATCAAACAATAATTTGATTATGAAGCCGCTATAGAGAAGTGATGTAATCATGTTAGAAACATTTAAACAATTGTAACAGAAAAAAGGGGATAACTTTTGAATGTTCCAATTTGAACAAACATTTCTGTACTATTTTTATGAAGCTAACGCGTCGTATGTAGCAACTAAACAACAATACCTTGATGGGGAGGTAGTCACAGACTGGCTGGTGGAAGCCTCCTGGGACACTACAGTACTCTGTGGGGTAGATGAGGGCAGTGGAGCGAAGGATGTGGTGCAACAGGTTACAGGCCAGTATATAGCCCTGTTTACACTTGAGGTGAAGAGTCAACTGCAAAATTTGGACCAGGTCAGAGCGGTAGGGGAGGAGCTTGTCCCCGTCCACACGAGTTACCTGAGGTTCATTAGGGGAAAAAGGCAAAAGGAACAACTGTTGCAGCAAAGCATTTTAAATAATGAGCTAAATGTGGAGTTAAGCGAGTTAATTTACCTCAGAAAGAAGCTGGAGATTCCATAAAAGCTCCTTATCAAGTTCTTCCTCATTCAACACTTCCTCATCTGTTAAAATATGCTTATCGGTCAAACAACATGGAACTAATAGGGAAACAGGTACTATATCTGTGCACCCTTTATGCATTCTGTGAATTTTATTGACTTACTGGCAGCAATCTGGTTTATGGCGTTGCAGCAGTGAGGCACGAACAACTTGAGCGACTCTGCAGGGTGACACTAAAAAAAAAAACGAAATGAAGAAGCTCTTTATGAGGAATCAACCCAAGTAAAGATGCTTTTGTTAAACGGAGGGAGCGAATCAGTAAAACCTACCTTGGCAGTGGCTCGACACATGTCAGCCACCATTCTTCCAGCTACACGCGTCTCAAAGATGTTGGTGGTTGCAAAATTGAAAACCTTTTCCAAAGCCACCTGTGAGTAAAAAGGGGCAAATAATCCTAAATTTATGCCCAGAAAAAGAACATAAATTCATAAAAAATACTAGGCTGTATATCTAAGAAATGGCTAGGAAGAAAAAAAAAAAGACTAAATCGTTCTAGATGTAATCTAAATAAAAGAAATTGATACAACACAGCAAAATGCAAACATCTGAATATAATATAAAACAGGAACTGTTTGTCTTATCATGATGATGTCATATATTTAATAAAACTTTAGGAGATACTCAACAAATAACCCTCCAGAAGGAGCAGCAATAATTACATGAGAAAAATGACACCTGGAGGCTGATTTCTAATCTTAGCACAGATTTGAACAAAGATAAAATGTTTTAAGTTGCACAGTTTTCAGGAACTTGTAAACTTCCCAGAATGATGTTGTAACATCAAAGACCACACTGTTAAAATTCCTGTAGAACCAGGATATCAGATTTAGCCTCAAACCAGCTTCCAGCTGACAAAACATCCTTCTGCCACCAGCCTTTAGGCAAAGAGCTACAACATGTATAAGCAGTGACAGGGTGGATTCCTTTATAGTCCCTGGCGGGTCAGTCATGAGAAGGTGACAGAGAGGCAGTGTGGGAGAAGAACAAACATTGTTTTTCATCATTTCAATTGTTGTATCAATGTGATTTTCATATATCCTTAAATGATTACTGTAGAGATCTGAGGCTCTCCAGAGGATCTGTAAGGGGTATCCTGCTGAAATGGTTAATGTAGAAGGAAGCACTGCTATCCCACCTGGTAAAGGCTGCATTAAGGCTCAGTTATGCTTCAGTTTCCACGTATCCAGCTTTAATACCCTATGCAGCTTTTACTAATATTCTGTTTGACTTTGAGGGAGCATGAAAAGCAAAAACCAGAGGCTTCCAATGCTTCACAACATTTAGAAACATAAAACAGCTGTTTCCAGCATATTTAAAGGCTGCCCGTGTTTTCCAAGAGGAACAATCATTTCTTTCCAAACATTTTTCCAGAAGCTGTCGATCATGATGATAACTATAGTGGAAGAGTGGTTAGCATTCTTCCCTCACAGTAAGAAGGTCCCAGGTTTGATTCCTGGGCTCAGCATGGGCCTTTCTGTGGGGAGTTCGTATGGTCTTCCCATGTCTGTTATATGCTGGTCAGGTCTGTCATTAGTGGCTGTCCGCTCAGTCGCAGCAGCTCAGGATAAACCTCCATAGGATCTAAGAAAAGTACTTTGTCTGTATAATGAGAAATAAAGCATCATATCTTATAGACTGAACCATAAGCTGTCTCTGGATGCTCATATGTGCAAACTCTCTCCAGTAGTAGCTGTCGCTCATCTACAATGTTTTACTGTCCGTAGCTGTTTGCAGGGTTACAAATCTTTCTGGGTCAGGCCAGATATTCGGGCCATGTGACCAATGCTCAGAGGGACATGGGTGCTAAATACAGAATGGTCACTCAATGACTTCACTCGTATAAGTGAACATTGTCGTGGGATGCTGTGATTTTAAACTAGTTTATGTGTATGTTGGCTGTCTGCAAACTGACAATCAATAAATACAACTAAAACAACACAAGAGGGGATCCTCACCTTGAAAATGTCTAAGGAGCACTGTGTGAGGATGGTGCTGAAGGTTGAGGAAAGTCCAAGCTCAACTAGACTCTCTAAATGAGTCATTTTCTCAGTTTCCGTTTCCTCTCGGGTTTGTTCCAGGGTGCTGCTCTCGATAAGGGCGAAGCATCTGTACAAACCAAAGCCAAAAAAAACAAAAACATGAGCAAAATATTTGGAATGTTAAACCTCCATGACTGCAAAGCAGTGAAACAACTGCTCGGCTTATGATTACTGCCGTAAAAGCAACACCAAATCACTAACTTGTTGTTTCCAGAGGGGAAAAGCAAAATGGCTTAAATTAGGAATGTGTTAATAACTGACATAAGAAAGAAAACCAAAATACTATATAATGCTCTAAATAGTTACAATGTCTAAGGCAACTGTGATCCATTGCTATAAATATGGATGTCCCTGGTTCTAACATGCAGACAGGTTTGTTTTACAGTGCTGTACCTGTCCATGAACTGGAGCACAAAGTCTTCAAATTCAGCAGAGGCAGAACACATCTCTCTTTCCACCTAACAGCAACACAAATCATACAATAAAGCTCCTTCATAATGCTCATGTAGCAACACCTATTAAATTATGAGAACCGGTGGAAGTTTGCAACAGTTTACCTCAGTTAAATCAGTTCTTTCCTGAAGGGCAGAAGAACAGTCCACCAAAGGCACAAGCGTCACAAATGTAGCAATGAACTGGAATGTGATCTGCAAGAAAAGGATGGATTTTATTTTTATTTTCTCTGCAGCTAACCCCCAATAGAGGGAAGGTTGTTAAGCAAGGAAGCAGCAAGAAGGTTTCCGAGCAGTGGCGCTCACCATGCACTTGCTGAAGTCATTTGGGTCCACACCCGGCAGAGCTCTCATGAGCAGGGGCAGCATGTGAGTGGGTCCCTCAGGAAAGCGCTGCCCACCTGACACCAGGCTACGTGCTACACCAATCATGCAGCTCAGAGTGGCAGTCAGCTGGTGCGGTTCAGTCAGAGTCTCCAGAGCGGGATATGTTCTGTGGTTAGAAGAAAGAACAATCAGCTCCAGTTTTACATTCTAGTATTAGTAGGCAGAAAAACCTGTGCTTAAAATTCAAAAGTGCAGGACAAACTTACTTCTCAAGCACAGGGGGGATGACCAGCTCAGGGCGCATCAGCGCTAGGTTTTGCAGGGCCTGGGCTGCATCCAGGCTGCCCGTTTTGCTGAACATGGCCAGCAGAACTGGCTGCATCATGCTCTGCACAAACTCTGTGATATCCTCCTCTGTGAGCTTGTGAGTGTCTGGGACTGGGGTTAGCCACGAGGGCTTTCTGTAGCGCTCCCGGTGAAGCCGGCGAACCACACTGGCAGGGAGACGTTGAAGCAGCTTCATGAGCTTCATCTGGACGTGAAAACAAGAGGACAGAAAGACAAAAACATGACAAAGGGGAGACGAAGGCAGACGGCAGGCCTTTGTTTACACATGAAAAGGTATAGGGTGCCATGTGGAGTATCTAGAGACACGGATCACATAGTGGACAAACAGACAGAAACAAATATACTGTGAACAGTTTTATTTGGTTTGTTTATTTTTGAGCAAAGATTGGCAAGTTTTGAAAAAATAGAAAATCAGAGATGGATAATAAAGAAAGTTAGAAGCCTGTACAGAGATTAGCTCCAGCTAGTTGTATTTCCATCTCCACACCACAAAACCAGAACTAAGAACCAGAGTTTTTACTCTCTGGACCTTGATTATCTCCCCTGTAAAAAAGTACATGCGTTCTCCTAAGGATATAGAGCCAATACCAATTATGAATATATTGTAAATATATGTATATTTCTATTTCTTAGGTTCAACATCTTGTTGACATGTAATTTTTAAAAGCTAAAGCTAAAAAGGGGAGGATTTTACTTGGAAAAAGCTGGGAACTCAAACAGACAGAACTCCACTGCAATGAATAAAGGTTTGTGTTTAAAAGCCCGTTGCTGTCTGTGTAGCTTCATATCTTGAGCAAGGCATCCTGAAAACAGAAAGGCATGTGGCCGTGGTGCCAGTGACCTTTAATAACACTGCTGCTCTCACTCATGTGTCCTGCTTTTATTTATGAGATGGCTATCGATGTAAACCTCGAATGTAAACAGGACCTGGGGCCCTACAGGATGATGATACAACCAGTCACTCTTCCATAAGGCAGGAAGCCAAAACAAATATCTGGAATAACTAAATTAAACACATAAGAGAACGCAAAGTCATGATTATGAAACAGCATTTTAAAGAAACTGATCTTTTTTCTTATAAAACAGCTACTGACACTATAAATGAAGTGTAAAAATGTATTTGGATTTATCAAACGTTGAAATTTTCACTGCTATTTCACAATGCTAATTATTATTCTGTTTGGAAACCATAAAAAGAGGTTAGGGACAGCAAATTGAATGTGATGCCCTGAAACGATCCTGTGCCACTCTCTGTACTGAGAATACAGCACACTAGTAAATAAAGTTCACCTTTGTATAATTCAATCTTGGTATAAATCCTGTTGTTGGCCTCAGAGGTTTGTTAAAGACAAGGTTATATTCTAAAACATAAACATCTGCTTTGGAAATGTACTAAAAGCGGAAAGAGCATCTGACTGATTTAACACTTTTCCATCCAACATTGAAAAAGGAGACAGTTAAGTTCAGATGTAAGCCTACCCTGACATGACTGTCCAAATGATCGGACAAGAAAGAAAAGCATCGATCACGATGCTAGTTAGAAGAAAACTAGCAGTAGAATAGAAGAAGAGGCCGCCGTTGCACAAAACACTACGTAGGTCCAGAGAGCAGACTGACGCGCTGTGGCTTGAAGAAGAGCTAAGTTTCCACAGCGACTGCAATCAGAAACTTGGTTGGTAGAATTTGGGAAAATTCACAGCATTAACTTTTCCTTTAATTTACTTTCTGATCTTCTTGGCTGGATGGCCTGGTTTCTACTGGCCACACATTTAACACTGTGCATCATAGTCAGAATGAAATTATTTTGAACTTTGACCAAGGTGTGCATCGGTGAGCTTAGCGCGAACCGCCCTTGCTCATCATAAGCCATCGAAGATAATGGGTTTCAGAGCAGAGCAGTGCACGTGTCACTTCCTGTCTGAAAGGCCCTTTAAGGTGGAAGAAAAGATCGTCAGAACAACATTTAGTTGTGTCATCAAAAAATCGTGTCGTTGCAAAGGATTCTTTCCAATTGTGAAATTAGAGTAAGACTTAATGCTCTCCATCAAGCTCAAAATATTCCAGCATGGAAAAGAACTGCCAGAGAATAAGTTGATTTACAAGCTCGAGTTTTGGGCTATCATGCATATTCCTAATAAAATATACAAACTCTGTTAGCTGTAAGATGACAAAATAATAAGAGTTCAGAAAAGTGCTGAGAAGTGCTGTGTTAAAGCGTTTTTATGGTGTCTGGTTTGCATCAACTGATGAAAAATAAACTTTGACTCACCAACCAACGTCCATGGTTTGATGGGTGAAAGAAGGATGTGATGCTGTTGAAAAGGCCACTGAGCTGCGCTTGAGTCTGTTTGCTGGGTCCTCCCTGAAATGACCACAGTAAAGCTCAGTTGATCACAGTGTGGAATAAATACAGTATCTTTACTAAGATGTTTTTTTTTTAATTGGAATCTAACCAGGAGGGATGAGACCCAAAGCACCACGTGGCTGATATCGTAGGCGTTTGTGACATAGCGCGGTACCATCATCTGACTGGTCCCTACAGGAAGGTTTAAACTTCTCAGAACTCTTGTAAAAATCTGAAATCAGATGGAAGTGAAAAGGGTTTAATATTCCTAGTACATTATTTTTGAAGCACACTTGTTTACTGCGACACGTATCAAAAACACATGACCCTGCTCAATGGCTAAGGCATATCAATGTCCATCAGCTGCACAAACTGGCGTCACAAAGGTAACAAACATGAGGCAAGTTGCTCTCCCTCTCAGTCGGGGAGAAAGTTCAAGAGAGAAACTTGATAGTTTGCTACTTGGACAAACAGCAAATGTAGTCGCAAATCATACAAACAGATGTGACCATGCAGATTTAAAAAAAAAAACACAATCACAGAATTCTAATGTGTAGATAAAGAAGGTGATTCAGAAAAGAAACATAACTAACCTTGGGAATGAAGGGGTCCCAGTCAATGTATCCGATGTTGTCATTGGCCAAGCGAGCAAAGAGATTGACCAGGTGCTGTATATGGGCAGAAGTCTGTGTTACTGAAAGAGCTTCTAGAACAGCACTACGGCACATCTGAACCATTTTAAATTGGGGAGAAACTCACAATTTCCCAGCTTGGCAGATTCTGCACAGACACCCATAAATTTATCAGCTCATCAAACCACAACCTGTGAACAGGAACAAACGGTTGCATAAGATCTTTTAAAAAGGAGCAAAAGTAAATTAATGATTTCACAGGATCTTTAATGTGACTGTAAGAAATATTCTTTGAGTGTTACAATGTAACTATGATGTAATGACAACTTAACCGATTCAGTTTTCCATCTATAAAAAGATTCTCCTAATTAAATAAAAACTGTATTTATATTTATCATCTGTCTGGTTATGAAAACAGCAGACAGGGTCTTGTATCTTTTAATGGCTCTCGTCTCAATGGCATAAAATTGGATATGGCGTTTTCACACAGACACTTATTCCATTATCCTTGCCAGCCTTTCGCTGCAATCATGACGTCTGTATCAGGAGCCTTTGTAGCTGGCTGACATAACTCTGACCGAGGACAGCCAGCACGTCACTCTTTATTCATTCACTCTTTTTCTATTCCGATCCAAAATGTATTAACTGCTTCTTTGAAATGAAAAACTAAACAGGTTTCAGACAAGAACAGCATCATCATTATCTCTTTTAAAAGTAGGAGAGATGAGAAGCTTCTTACTTAAACCCCTTATGATGCAGTTCAGGAGGCAGAGTTGTGGGTAAGAAAAGCTCAAAGTAGCTGATTGCTCTCTGCATGGTGACATCGAAGGGACAAAGGAGGGGCCTCCACTCATCCAGCATCTCCTGAGTAGCACTCTCTGAAAAGTACCTGAACAAAGAAATTAAATTTAGAATTATTTGAAAATAAAAAATAAAAAAACTTTACACATAAATCAAAACAGGTTGTCCAAAGAAAACATGATTAAAATGTTATCATTAAAGTCTTATATAATTTATACTTTTTTTTTTAATATATTAACACAAATAGAAGTACAATATTTAACAATCACCAGGGAAGTGTTGGAAATAAACTGAAAAGTTGGGAACAGTTATGATCCATTTTACTGTGAGCTGCATACAGAGACACCAGAATTAGGTTCAAAGTGTTCAATCTGTCCTTATTTGCTAATGCTTATACTTAAAAAAAGTCCAGATTTTATTTGCACCTCAAAAATCTCCACAACATACTGATAACTTTCATAATTATTCTCACCAATACCTGAATGTCACGATTAAGTATCTCTAGCAGCAACTGCACCCTTGGTGGGTCTTAGATGAGGCTACAAGCTTTGAAAAAATGAATAAAACTGTTCATGATTTTTTGCCGATCTCCTCAAACCCATTAAATGAAAGGAGCAGAGTTGGTAGACGGTAACTTTAAGGTCTTTCTAGAGATGTTAAAATGGCTTCTGGTCCAGGAACTGGCTGGGTCACTCAAGGACAGACTGAAGCCACTTCATCATGTTCTCTGTGTCCATTGGGTCACTGTCATGTTGGAAGATTAACCGTCACCCTAGTCTACCTTGCAGAGCACTTAGGAGAATCTTTATATTTGGCTTTAGATCCTAAAGCAAAAAACATCTACACAGCATATTGCTGCTACCACCATTCTTAAGGATATAGATCATGTTTGCCAGATGATGAGCTGTCCTTTTTATTTCTTGATATTTAGGCCAAAAAGTTAATGTTTTGCTTTATGAAACTAGAGAATTTTGACCATCTCTAATTTCCCATTTAGTGACAATTGGGGTCATTCTGCAGTTGTTTTTTTTTCTATATAATAAAAGTATTTATTCCTCAGTTTGAGAGTTTAATCTGATGTTAGAATCCAGGAATGTTTTTGGAGCCCACACTGCTGTCTAGGATGTTGAATGTAGCCACGTTATCTATTTGTTGCTTTTTTTTGGTATGCTCTAGATTTGTGCTTCAAAACAATCGTGTCTCTGACGTCACTAGAAACATTTTCCCTTGATCTGTATGGATATTTTAATAGTTTTTCAAGGCAATAAAAAGTGGAAAAAGTCAAGGTGTGAATCATTTCTGGTGATTCTGTAGAAGAAACTAAGTGTAGCAGATGCCCGGTATGTTTCCAGTTGCAAAAAAAAATGGACTTGTGTTTAAATAAAACTGCAGCTTCTGACGTTTTATTTCAGTATGTGGTTCCAAGGTGTTCCATGTTTGAGCAAACCCTGTACAACTTCTATAACATTACCTGACATCTCATCCACTCAATAATGACCTGCACCAATAATTTCAACCTCTTTCTGCAAATACTGCTGACCTCAAGAGTCTGACCAGCAGCTCACAACAAAAAGACTCCCTCTTCTATCAGTAACAGGGACTGAAGACAGAATTAGGTGAGTTAATAGGCTTATCGTCCTCCGGTAATGCAAACTAACAAACCTGCATGAACACAGCTCTGGCATTGCTACTGACAGCACAGCAAACAAGGTTTTAGACTAAACCCATAAAACACTTTAATATCCCATATTAAATAAATGGCATAAGATGAAGACGTTAAAATGTACTTACGGCCTGCAGTTTTTCACCAGTGTTTTTAACACGTTTTCCACTGAGCTATAATGAAGGAAAACAAAAAGATTTCAACAACTTGTCACGGTAACATTAGCATTAGTAAAGCTATCGCCACACAAATGCAATCCGCTTTTTATTCCATGCACAACAAAAAAAAAAAAAATCAAAATATCTTTACATCTAATCAAAGTACTTTGGAATCAAAGTATTCATAGAAATGTAATGAATCCAATTAAATATAGCGTACTGATGTTTAGCATCACATAACTGCTATAGCATTTTATACTAGAATTCATGTTCTTTATGTCAATAATGAGTAAATTCCTCTAAAGCTATTTATTTAACAGCTTTTATTCAAATAGATCCATGTTGTTGTTTTTTGGGTAATGTTAAACAATAGACAGCAAAAACAAGAGTGATAAAATAATATATATTCAAGCTTAAGTACTACTAAACCATTTCAGTGGTTATTCTAAACTAAACAATGTGGCTCACTTTCTGACATCTGCAGTCTCAGAGTCAACTAAGTAGAAGGGATAAGAGCCTTGGTTACTAATCAGGTGCGGCACATGTTATTTAGTGAAGCAGAGATGACAAAATTCACTGCAAGCCAGCAGAGCATATGTGCCATGATCTCTAAATATGCATCAAATGATTGCAAATCCTGCTTTGAATGGCTGTAATAAAATTATGGGGGAAAAAAAGAAACAAAACAAAACAAAAAAAATCCTTGGAAGATTTTTTTTTTTTTATTTCCTTTTATATTCAGTGTATCAGAACTAAATGTTCCTTTAAAAGACTTTAAAATCTACCAGAAAACCTTAGAAGAAATCCTTTAAAATACCCCTAACATTCAATAAAAATGATATCTAGAGGACAGAAGAACATGTTAGCAGCAGTGCGACAGTCTCCAATATGAGTGAAATGTTAACATTGATGCTTTTTTTTTTTTTTTTACTATAAAACTGCAAATGGGTTGCCGTTTTTTGTTTCAACATGCGTCAACAAAATGAAAAACAACATCCAGCCATTTTTAAAGAAAATAAGAAAAAAAAAAACACACAAAGAAGCATTGTCCTTACCACCTCTGAACCAGTTTTAACATTATGAGTTTAGTAGAAGAACGAGGGCATGGAGAACTGGATGTAAAAAAAGACAAAGGCATAAAGAACAATTTGAACACATGACAAGGAGCCAATTGCTAAAAACATTGAGTCATAAAGTACTGTGTTTTTTTTGCAGATTAGTGTGATTTAGTGTTTCTGAAAGGTGTTAACAAGCAACCAATCAAAGCAGCTCTCAGTATTTTCTCATAACCATACAATGTTCACATAGCACCATAAAAGAGCACCTCGCACTGCTTGACAAAGAGCATATTTAAAGGATATTCCACAAGGGAATGAAAGGTAAAACCAATCTCTAAAAAGAAATTGTAAAACCAAGGTTTTGTAGTAAAAACTGATCATTGTACAAAACGAAGGAAGTTAAGTAAAAAAAAAACATTTGGGCAAATTATAGAAAACAACTGATTTTCATTTATATCCAAGTCCTAATAATAAAATATTAGTTTAAACTTAACAAGTAAGCACTTATCAAAACAGTTTAGTTAATTTCCAACTTTTAGGATAAATTGTGGTTTGACTACATTACAGTGGTCCTTTGGGATCTTTGCCTAATAATGAGAGATAATATAATCTAAAATGTTTAAAGCTTTACAAGTGAAACATGAAGAAGGAAAATATATTACTATCACGCTGAATTATACCGTTTTTTCCATTATTTGGGGCTGCTGAACAACTAGCATAAAGTGGGTAAGAATGTTAGTTCCTGCTTTTTAAAGCCTTAGATAAGGATGAACAAAGACATCATTGAGACGGGAAGGAAGTCAATAGCCATTTTTTTGTTCTCAAATACCATCTAATAGAAATTGTCCTTTAAAAAAAAAAACAAAAAAAACAAACTAATATAGCCTGGATTTACAAAATGTACATGAATATTAGTAAGTAACATAAAGTAAACTATCAACACAAGACTCTTACTTTGCTGCAGCCTGATCCCACTAAAGCTGCCCTAATATAAATGTGTATGTGATGTTTTCAGACACTGCAACATGTATGGCGTTGTGATGTGAAAGTTTATTCATGATCACCGAGCTAAAAACTTATTTCTTAAAAAATGAAAGACGTCAAATGATAAACAAGTTAATTTTGATGTAAAGTAATCGTCCAATTATAAGCTAATGTGTTGCTTTCAGTGCAATAACAAGCTCTGATAAGATTAGATAAATGCTGCAGAGTAAGAATCTAATAATAAGTTGTGCACTTTAAATTTTCATAGATATTGAAAAGAACACATTTGAAAAGCAAACCTTGCCAATTAGGACTACTTAACGGTGTTTTTTTTAATATATATAATAAATGAGAATCAATTGAAGAACTGCATACTTGGGAAACCAGTTAAGACCCAGATGTTCTGTCTTTGAGAACAGAATCCTTTCGTGCAGCTCGTATAGTGGCCTCCATGGCAGCTCCAGGTCCTCCCTGGACAGCAGCTCTTTTTTTCTGTTAAATTAACAAAACATTCATAAGAATATAAATGATTACTGCCCAAAAGCATTGCTAGTTGAGAAAGTATGTTTCTGTTGCACATCTCTACATCCATTCTTACTTGAGAAGATTAATAAGAAGGCGAGCAAGGCCTTGCATCATGCTGATCTCCAGTCTAGGGATGGTCACTAGCTCGTACAGCAACTTAATGAACAGCACGTGGTCTTCTTTGCTGAACTTCCGTCCATACAGTCTCATGTACCTTAATATAGAGTAAAGATTAGGAATAATTACTACAAAGTTACATAAATGTGACACCTGTTACTGACAGTGACTGATAGTGGCATCCAAAGTTAAAATATATGAGCATGAAAAATATAAATATATATATGTATATATATAAATATTTTTACAACAAACAAAACAACTAAATGAGCCATGAAAACAATCCAGAGCTTTCTAAAAATAGAAATAAAAAAAAACAACAGTAAAACACTCCCATGTGATCATTACAGCTGATCGAGTTTTGGCCATCTTAAAGTGTGATACAGTAGGCAATAGGCAACCATTCCCCATAAAAGAATAAATAAATAAAAATAATTTAAAAAAAAACAAAAACAAAGCAGGGCAAAATTTGATTTTATTATCCTTTATCATACAGAAATCAGGTATCATGTAAAAAAAAAAAAAAAAAAAAAAAAAAAAAAAATCCAAATCCTGGTCAAATGTTCTTTATTATGAGTCTTCTCCATTACTATATAGCATGGAGTAACACAGTGCTGCCCCTCCCCAACCTATTGTTGTACACTGCTGGTCAGCTGGCTAAAAAAAGGCAATATTATCTGTCACAATGAACTAGAGATGCCTCAATCAGATATCAGCATAGGAAATGAGGAAGTGACTATCAGGAATATATAACTGGGCATCTAAACTCTGCGATAAAAGTGTGTTGATAAAAGCACTACCCTTCTATTGGCTTCCGTTTAAAGTTAATTAACTTATCTGTTCATAATAAACAGGTTGGTTGTTCTCAGATCTGCTGTTGCTGACTGTTGTTCTTTTAGTAAGTTAACTTTCAGCAATACAACATAAAGTATGTATGAATAATCCTGATATCATCTTGGGTCAATATCAGTATTGTTCAGTGCTCAAAGTTGCAATGCCAGTACCGTATTAAATGAAAAAGTTGTGTTGAGATTTCTTGGAAACTAAAGGAGAGCTAACCTAAGGTAAAGCTGTTTAACACTTGTAGCTATTGAACAGCATGTCTGATGAACCTCACCACCTGAGAGCAAACTGAAGAACCAGCAAGTTTCAGCTGGTTATACTTGTGTTGTAGAAAAACAAATAAAACTGCAATATGTCTGAAAATAAGCACTTGAAACAAACAAAAATGTACCCCTGAACAATGCTGTTTCAACATTTGGATAAACAAGGCAAATACAAAAGATATCTGCAGAAGGGGTTAAACAATGAATCAAGTTAATTGATTATTTAAAACTAATTAGGTAATTAATTAATAAAAAATGGTATTGAGAGTAAATAAATTCTAAAAAAGGCTATTTGCTAAGAGAGGAACCCACTCTGAGCAGAATTAAACCAAAAACTGCACAACAATATATACCTTTTCCTTTAAAAATAAAAAACAAATCTTTGTAAGTATGCTTTATACAGAACTTTTTAAGTGGTAGTTGGTTCCAATCTAGAAAAAAATTAAATAAATAAATAAATCCTATTAGGAACATTTTTCTACCTGATTATTAATGTGTGGAAAAGCATCTAATATTAGATTAATCTATTGTCTGGTGAAAAAAACAAAACAAACAAACAAACAGCTGTAGCCCTAGACAGAAATAAGAATAATAAACATTATTTTAGCTATATCTATAAAGTAAGTAGTGCTTTGCTGTTAGAAATAAAACATAGCCTATACTTTTTTGTTGTACGTTTTATGTTTATACCATTACAACAGAGCTTTCAAGGTTGTACCGTGACATAAACATAACAAATAATTAAATTAGAATATTTCTAATAAAACGAATAAATTAAGAAACCGATAAATATGCCGTGGTTAGACAAGGATATATCTAGCAAATAACATTTCATAAAACTGATTGCGACACTACAGATATTCAATAAATAGGCAAGATGTCGTCCCCCCCATGACTCTGCAAATTAAAAGCTTCGTTTATTTTGACTGAAAACGTATGCGGAAGTTTCAAAAAGAAACTCAACAGTCAAGATTTTATAGGATGAGGATCGTCAGTATCGATGAGTAAAAAAAAAAAAACAGTCATAACCCAGCTAAAGTTTAGCGAAAACACTGCGAAAACTACCATGACCTAGTACTGCTAGTCTGGGTCATGTATTGTGTGTAACAGTCCCGACCCTGATTATGAAACCGATAAGTATCCTAATCAGACGCACATAACAAACATCACTTTACTGTCAATTAATTCTCCACTGTGTGATTTTATATGCCATAGCAAAACACCATGCCACAAAGTAAGTGTCTCAATGAAAGTCCCGTTACAATGTTTAAAACAAGTTTAAACCAATCAAAACTCGTAGATCTTATAATCATTTTGCATAAAACCAACCGGATAAAATATCTATTGAAATTATTGTTTAATGACTGTTCGCACCCTATCATGGGCTTTATTATTAAGACAATGAGGGAAAATAGCATTGATGTCAGATTAGCGGTACTTACGTTGAAAGTTTTCTTGTCCAAAATAGCACACCGGGCCATATTTCTCTCAGCTGTACAGCTCGGCCCAAGTTCCCTTTTATTTTGCTCAAAATCTCGCTGGATTCATCATCTAGCCTATCCGCATATGGTAAAAGTTTGTTGTATACAATGTCTTTCTGGGGGATAAAACCCAATGTGTCTGACTGTGCCTTTTTCATACTACAACTTCAAACCGGCTAGCTCCGTTATGCTAGCAATTTCTTTTCACTTCGGTCAAGCTAACGGTGCACGTTGTTCTGCTACCCGATTAAAATAATGGCTATCGGTTCCCTAGTTGCTACTTTCCCGGCTGAAAAGTGAGGTTGTTGTGGCCCGCACAGTATCAAGTTAAAAGATTCACAAGTTGATGAGATGCTAGCTTGTAATTTCTCCAAGTTACACTGACTCCTTTGAAAAACTGAACAATTTAGACATCATTAAAAAAAGAAATAATTGTTACGTGGAAACTTATCGTTAAGAAAAATAAAAACTCCTTATGACCGGTATTCTTCTTCTTCAAGGAACGTAATTCCAAGCTATTATGCTAACGGTCTAGCTAAAGTTAGCTCTGTACTACAAAAGCACTGTCATAGCCCAAGGTCTGTCAACGTCAACTGATTCATCCAACTGCTGCAAAGCTCACTGCAGACGACTGCTAGCTATTGGTGTTTTATCGAAAAAAGCGCCCCGACTAGAAAACGAACAAGTGAAGCTCGTTTCATTCAGTCCGTGCATGGGTCAGACTTTGTTATAAACATACTGAAAAACATGAGCTGTTCCTCTCAAACAAGTACTTCATACTATGGCGAATAAAAAGTAAAAAATAAAAAATAATAAAAAAAGTTAAAAAAGGATTAATTAATAATCATGATGAAACATCTTAATGATAAACTTCGCGATTTTCTTTTGCAAACTACACACGATAAATTACATCTACAAGAGAAAAGATTATAATTTCCACTACGATCATTTTAAGGTGTATTTTAAGCGGTATTATTGGCCTTTTTTTATCGCATTTGATAACTAAATATCAGTCATTTTCTAGTCAATAACTTCAATTAAAATAGTGCATTGTACTATCTTTAAAAACATTTGATAAACAATTATTACACTATTTGTTATGTTTGAAAAAAAAAAAAACAACTGTGCTTACAATGCGTCACAAGTTGACAGTCTCAACATAGAGGACGCATTGACCTGCCTTTTCTACAGTAACGAGGTGCTTATTTCAGCCTGAGTACTTTTTCAGCACAACACCTACTGGCCCCAAACCGGCCACACATACATGCGTCATATCCGCCTGCTCCCACGCGAACTACGCTTCCCAGAACTCCTCTCTCAAGTCAAGCTCATTAATTAATGCCCTTTAGCCAATTCAAATAGGATGATCTACTTAGTGGTGTGTCCTTTGATGTTGTTTTTTTGAGCTACAAAAACATTTATGTTATACGTGAGAACTATTCAAATTAAGTTGTGAGGCAATCAAAAGATGAATCTAATGACACATCATACATGCCAAGGTTTAGATTTGTGTGCGACAGGTAAAAAAAAAACAAAAAAAACAATTAAAAGCACTTTCAATAAAACAGTTTAACTTTAGTCAATGTTGCGGTGCACAGGAGCAAAAAAAAAAACCAAAAAACAAACAAACAAGCAACAGAATAAAAGACCAAAACACTAATATAAATCCATTGAGTGCAAATACATAAACAGTGGATGCCATCTTGTGGTCAAGCAGGGATATTATTGTAAAGATCCTATGAGATGTATTACTCTAACAGCATTTGCAAACGTTTCTAAAATAAACTAAAATTAACCAGTAAAGCAAATAACTATCAACAAAGTTAACAGCGGCACATAAAGTCACTTATACGCAAATGGGGATTTATTTATTGTTTTAAGAGTTTAAAATACAACGAGGATGCGTAAATTTGCAGGGAAACACCTCTTGTTTATGCACGATCTTTTGTAGCGGAAGTGTGTCTTAGCAACGCCGTTTTGTTTCTCCTTTGAATAGTCAGAACCTCATCAAAGAAATATCACATTTCATTTTAAATCGCTTAGAACCACATAATCCGTCACTATTACATATCAGGAGTGAATACGAGGTTAAAATGATAAATGCAAAGCTGAGTTTGGATTGTGGCAAACTCCTATTAAATCAGCAGCTCGCTTGCTGTCAGTCTTATAGTGGCATACCTCAGCATGGTAAGAATGTGCTCATTTACAGCAACAAGGAGACGCAGCAGAAGGTTTGTTTAAATGTTATTCTTTTATGTCCAAGGGAATTTTTATTTAAACAACGTAACCTTGAAATTATATTAAGATAGATCTAAATAGTTTTGTGTTATGCTAAACCAAAATCCTAAAGTTTATTCCTATCCACAGCCCCTGGTGCTAACAGGTCACCATGATGACATCAGTGCCATGACCTTTGGGAAAAGAAACAGCCCCGTTATCCTCTGTTCTGCCTCTTCTGATTATATTATCCTCTGGGATATTGAAGCATGTCAGAAAAGAAGACAAGAGGGTAAAACTAGTTTTGTGTGTACAACAGTTTCTTCTGTGTAATCCTGTAATATTATCCCCATAGTGTTGTCTTGTTTTTGTAACTTTTCTTTCTCCCATTTATGAATGTTTTCCCTTACAAACTTTCCCAAATCTTTTCAGTAGTTAACATTTGATCTGACTTTGACTCTTGTGTTTCCAAACTCCCCAAATCATCAGTTTAAATAGACTGTTGGATTTGTTTATAGGTAAACTTGCTGCTGGAATGGTGATTGGGACCCTACTGGGGAAGGTTGTACATCTCTCATTCTGTTTCTCTGATGAGCGAGTGGCTGCATGCTCAGGAACAACCCTGTATGTTCTCAGTTCAAAGGTACATAAGTATGGAACCAAATGTTAAAATAATAAATAAACTAGTCAACACAAATACCATTATTTGTGCATACCAATCTCATAAATGTTCCTACATTAGGTATATAACTGAAATTTCAGACAATATTATTCTCATAAACCTCCTGCCCAATGTGCACAGGAGTCATGCATTTTAGTTTGATACCTACTGTCACACATAGTTACACGCACTTAAACAATTTCTTTATAAGTCTTAAGACCTATATGTTCTAAATGTTGCTTGTAGACAGTTGTTTTTTTCATCAAACAGTGCTGGAAATGTATATTGTTGTTTCAAATCTGACTTTTGCTGTTGTCTACTAAATCAGAGACAAGAAGTAATTCGCAGATTAAAGGGCCACCTTGGACCTTTAACATCTTCACAGTTCTGTCCCTGGAACACTAATATTTTAGTCAGCGCCTCAGAGGATCGAACTTTTAAGGTGCTTGTATATATGAATGTATCTATGCATGGATGTATAAATATCTGTATCTATAGTATTTCTGTTATTTTTTTACCTAATGTTTTTCAGGTTTGGGATTTAAAAACTGGAGGTGTTTTTTACCAATCCTTTGTGCTCTCAGGTAAATTACATTACTGTCATGACTGGAGTTAGACAGAAGGACAACTCAGGGTTTGTTTCAACGAGTTGTTGTGAGCTGTAGGCATTGAGGATCTTCTGTAGTGTTCTTTCTCACTACAGCAGAACTAGAGAAGACATTCTGTTGGCGTTTAACAGTCTTCTGAAGGGGAAGCTCACTGTTGTCCATAATGTTCATTTTTTCGCAATTCTTCTATGTAAAATCCTCTCCGACCTTCTTGCTGCAAGGCAACAGTGCTATCCACTGCTCCCCCGTGCAGCCTAAATGAAATCATTATTATCTTTGTCGTTCAAGTAATATATCAGAGCATTACTAACTAAATCAAACCAATACAATTTTCTTTATTCTTGTAGGATCTCCCCTGCTTAGCATGTTGTTCTTGGAGAAGGAACAGCATCTTATCACGGGCTCAGCTGATGGACAGGTTAATGATGGAGGAATATTACACCAGCATCCTCAATATTACAATGTAACACTCCAAATGTAAAAATACATCTTTGTTTTAGGTGTGGTGCTTCTCTTTTAATGACGATCTTAAGTGTCACCTTGTGAAAAAAATGGACCTTCAGAAAATGGAGAAAAGGCATGAAGAACGCCAGGAGACTCTAAGCGATCAAGGAGGTAATACTTTATAATACTTTAGATCTGCAACTAAGTTTGGAGAGCAGAGCAAAATGTTTTGCTCCACCGATGTTCCATGTTCCCTCATGGTTTATGGTATGACAAAAGCTTACTCATGTATTAGGAAGGAGGCTTATCGGATTGTTTAACCTTACATTTTTTGTAGTTTTTGTGCAGTCTGTGGAATAAATTACCAGATCTTTACAGCTGCAGAATTGCCGAGGGGTTACAATTGTTCTGTTGTATGATTCAGAACTGTTTTGTGGATCTGGAGAAAGCCAATACTCTGTTCCTGGCGATGTTTTAAAGGGAATCCATGTGGTTATTTGGGTTGTGGTTTTGTTTTCCTGTGTTCATATTCTTGACAGTGTCAAATGTGCGTTGAACTCCAGAGGGTTTTTCTCTTCTCACCGCTCCTGTTTGTGGTGTTAGTGGACCTGGTGTTTGGTTTGGTTGAACTTTTTATTTTGCGTATAAGGTGAGTGTGATGGCATTTTCAAACCATGGTCTTCAGCCTGTAATGGAGTATTTAGCAGCTGTCTGAAGCATGTGGGATAAGTCAGAATGTGTGGTTCTCAGCTGGAAAAACAGAGGAATCCCTGGAGAAATCCAGAACCTAGTGAGACAATGTATTAACCCTCTGGCCTTGGAATGCCTCAGGATGCCCCAGAATGAGCTGGAGAGTGTCAGTGGGGACAGTTCAATTTAGAAACTGTAGAACTGTAACACTCTTGAGTGGGAAGAACGATGCATTGATTTCTCCACAGCAACTATTTCCCCAGTGAACTTAACTAATTAAAGTATTGGTATACTAGAGGTAGAGGTATTTTGTTTGAGGTTGTAGTCCAACTGTTTTATCTGTTTTATGCATGTTTTTAATGTTTACTTTTATTTTTCTTCTATTCTATTGTCTATTTCATGTAAAGCACTTTGAATTGTCCATGTACTGAATTGTGCTATACAAATAAATTTGCCTTACCTTGCCTAAAGAAAAAGACAACAAATAGATGGATGAATGGATGGACAGACGTCACTGTATAAAGTATAGGTCCATTTTGATTTCAATTCTTTTTCTTTTTTTTATCTTTCCAGGTGTTGCTGAACAATCAGTTACTGATAATGTGGAAATCTCAAAGCCTGTCATCACAATGGCTTCATGTGACCAATTTCCAGGAATCAACTTCAGCCAAGAAATGTATGTGAGCACAGTAAAGCCCAACTAATTGTAGAAGTTTTAGCATTTGGTTCCAAATTAGGTTCCTTCATAGCCTTAAAAGGCTGGAGAAAGATATTTGTTTGATTATATTATTCATCTTTTATCCATATTTAGATAAAACAGTTAAAATACTTTTATTTCCAGGCTCTTTTATTATTACACTTTCAAAAAGAGAAAAGCAGACTTTCTAAAAAGAGGATTATGTTAATAGCGATGAAGGCTCCATCACACCTTAGACACCAGTATCTGGATTTTTCCTTCGAAGCCCATAGATGAACAAAATCTTGATGACGAAGTAGGTTATTAAAGATACTATCACTATAATAATCATTTTAAGCGCTCAGTTTTATGTTTATTTTTTTAGATGTATAAAAATGTTCTAAATCCAGTGCTAAATATCACAGTACTTAATAAATCATGTGTTGCCTCAGAAAAATACACAGCAACAGGCCTCAGTCACACAGCATATACTATAGCAGTGAGCTGTGACAGGAAGTAGGCACTTAAAACACAATATTTTTATATCTTGTGTGAAAGGATTGACACTAAAACCTGAGTTTTCTTAGAAAAGGAGGTGATCCCACAGCAGTAGTTTAGCAGTTTTACTTTCAAAACAAACTAAATGTAAAATCCCGCTTCAGCTCCTGTGTAACTTCACTTCTTTTGTTGATCTTAAACAAACAGAAGGATTTTTCTTCTGCTGGGTTAAATCTACTTTGTAAAATCTATTCAGCTAGATGTGTTAACTGCTTTATGCTCTGCAGAAGTGGCATATTTAATAGTTTAATTATTGGACTTGTTGGATCTAACCTGATTAGATGCTCAAGAACAGGAATTGTAAACCCTTTATATGTACAATAGAGAGTTTCATTAAGATCAACTCAATGTCAGTGTGTTTTGGGATTTATGTTAGATAGAGTAAACATTTGGCTTAACATTCTCTTTGATTTTGTCCCTCTAGCTGCGAGTGTGTCTGTTTTCCTTCACACATAAAAGCTGCTACTTTTGGAACACTAACTAGTACAATTATCACATTTATTTAGTAAGAATTCACCCATGAGAGCTAAATTTGCTCCAGCATGAAAATAATAATGTACTTAAATGTAATCGTCCACAATGTTATAAGCTTAGCACGTGGCTGAGGGAAGATAAAGCAATCATCCTATCTGCCATTCAGAGCTTTCCATCTTCCAGGGTTTACATAGTCTAGACTTGATGTAGTCGAAGGAAACGTTGCTACAATGTACAGCCTTGTGGTGGGTCTGCTTTGGCACTCTGTCAGTGCAATGTGTTTTTCTTTACTATGTGGTTTATTTGTCATTCCCGATTGAAAGGGGAAATAGTGTAACATTAGTTTTCCATATGCTTCTGTTTGGGCTTGTGCAGAAATAACAGCTGGTTTTGTATTGGAAGCTCTGATGGTCTTTATGTGGTGGAGCTGGCTACTTCAGAACTCCTAACGGTGCTGTATTTCAAAGGTAAGCTGCTGGGGGTATCATTTCTCCAGGTGTTCCGTTTTTTATTTAAACATGGTACAACCGTCACAACTTTCAGTAAAATACAAGACAAAGAATTTCAGTTTAACTTTAAATAATTTCAGAGACCTTGTTTTCAAACTGTCATACATGTACCACTGGGCTTCTTTTATTGGTTCCCATTTGTAAAAAGAATAACACATACTTATTACCAAGGTAAATCTAAAGAAATTACTTATGCAACTAAGCAATGACGACTAGAGTTGCTTTTCTGGTCATTGGAAAAACCATGCTGGTACCTAACTTGGATGTTTGACCTTGGATTTTGGAACAATGGCTCAAAGAACGTAAATGTTTTTCAGTTCTAAACATAAGAACCTAATGAGACTTGAGATGTTTAGTAAGCCACTATAAGCAGTACATGGTAACAACAAGGTATTTCTCAACATTCCTTTGGTTCCAAACACCTCAGCAACATTTTTGCTAGAATTCATTGTATGGTACTTTTTATTAAACTGCTTTGATGAAGTTTAAAAATCTTAGTGCTGCAGCTGCACATTTTTCTAAATCTTGTACCAAATTTGATTTTAAATGAAGCCGTATTGTATTTTGAGATCCGAGTTGGTTGAAATGTCTTAATCACCCATGACTTCAGTGAAATAGCTATAGGAAAAATAAATATGTCAGTGCAAACATGCCAGAACAAACTTTTTTGTCGGTTTTGTTCAATGTTATTACATTATATTATTAACCAACAATCACTTTTTCTAGAACCAATCTTTTACTATCCCTATCTACAGTATGTAATGGTACATCGAAAACCCTTATTGCTGATTGTTTTAAAAAATTATGAAAACCACTGATAGTGGATTTAATTCCCCAAAAAGTTTAACCACAAAGATATTCAAATATGCAAGATTATTAGAAGTAGCTGGTTGCTAATTAAACATGTGATAAAATAAAATAAGAATGAAATGATTCCAATATGTGGCTTTCTTTTAATGATCTAAACTTGAGGTTTGATGCATTTTACCTCATGAATTGTGTTTATGCATTCAGATAACCCTGCCCTCAGCATCACCATGGTGGGGTCATGGTCAATCCCTGTCATGTTGGAAAAGTCTGTAAGTAATCATCAGACAATACCTAGATGTAATGTAAAGTCTCCTTGAACTCCAGTCGGCTTCATCAGATGGCCGCTCCTCCTCTCCACTGTCGCTACATGCATGCTTAGTGTGAGGTATTGCCGTCGAGTCAAGGAGTCGATCCAATCAGCTGGTTTTCCTTAGATAGAAACCTTGGAACCAATTTGACTGTGTGATTTGACTGAATTGTCTCTGTAAAGTGCCTTGAGATGACGTGTTGTGAATTGGCGCTATATAAATAAAATTGAATTGAATTAAAGTTCCTATGATGGAATACTCTGTAAACTTGAGTTTTAATTAAAGATTTATTTGTCTCTCAGATGGCGGTTCTGGTGAGCTCTTTGTTCACTCCACATGTTGTTTTGCTGGACTTGTGTTTGAGTGACGTAAAGAAGACACCAGAAGTTGGTGGAGGTTTTTCTGTCTTCCCAAGGTGAACCTGAAGTCAAAAACAAATATTTATTTAAATTGATACATTGAATTATAAATAGATTTCCTTCCTGAATGTATGCTTTTGAATGAAAGATGTCCCAACGGGAATATTCTAAAAAATTACTTCTGAATTTGTAATATTAGCAAAATAGACCCGCTTATAAGATACTTTGACTTATGAGCCGAGGCATTTAGACAAAATATTTTTTTACATAACTACGTAGAGTCATAAAAACAAATGATGCATTTTCAAGATTTAGGAACCCCAGCTTTGTAAAACAATTGAATGTATGTGATTATATAACTAAACGTATGTGAAAGGTGACATATCTCTATGAGGAACATATCTGGGGTGCCTAGAGTGAGTATAGGGGAACCTGGTGGACAAGTCTAAGATTGTAGTAGTCTGACCTCAGCAGCAGTGCTCCATATGAGTAAATCCTATTTATTTTTTCACCTCCTCTCTAAAGGTTCCTCTTGTTCAGAAATTTCCATATTGACTTATCCAATTATTGCCAGCCATTGCAGCCATCTGGTTTCTTATGAGTCAACAAAATTATGGCACTGTAAATTAGAGGGACTAATAATCCATAACGATGGAAAATACTTTACCTCTCTGCTTCCAGTAACTCCGTCCCCCTGTTTCCCCTCCTTTCTCATTCCCAGTTCTCCTCTACTGCTTGAATCTCCTCTGAATGCTGAGTTAAAAAGAAAGGAACCCAGCCACCCTAAAAAGAAAGGTCAGCAGCATCACTGTTTGAATGGGTATGAACTTATCTAACTACAAATACCATATTCTTAATGGTAACCATAACACTTAAGTAAAAATAAACTTGCTCTCAAATATAATTTGATGCCAGATCTGATTGGTTAATCCAAGAACTTCTAAAACGTTTTCATTATCTAGATATATTAATACTGTTCTACTCTCTGTATCTGTACTGTACTCTGTACTGATATCATGGCCTTGCATTCCCTTAATGTTCATAACAAACTTTAATGTACTAATCATTTCTATTTATATTTTTCATATGTATCATCCAGTACATTCAAGCTGTCTCTGCTTCTGCTGAGGCTTACATGTTCCTCATAGAGAGTTTATGCTGAGAAAGCCAGTCCTAGCCTGACTCCCCGCAGTTGGAGTGCAGAGAATTGCCAGTGTCAGACTACATAGGGGATCTTTTTCATAATTGAGAAGTGCTGTTTGACTGCAGAATGCGAGCAAAAAAAAACCCACAAACATTTACAAGCTAACCTCCAATTCTTCCACATGGATCTCCATATTCTACAAGGTAACTGCAAAATCACAGACAAAGTACACCATAAACCCCTGAGACTCCTGGAAAGGAAAATGTTTCCCCATCGTAAGTCTGGCACAGGTCTGAAGGAGCTCCTTTAATAGCGCTGTAAGTGCAGATTTAGAGGGTTTTCATTGCCATCCACCAGGATGGCTGGCTTTATGATAATGTTCTTGATCCGTTCTTACTTTTATGTGATGTAGAGTATTAATTGTCTACTGAGGGTAGTTGCCTAAACTATAAGTCCAGTTTGAAACATGTACAATTTTGTAATTTGCTAGTTTGCACAGCCAACATTTTAACAAAAATTTCATAATATATACAGAAACATCCAAAAGAAATAGAGTTGTACTCAAAAACCATTTCTAATTTTGTCACATTAAAACTAAAAGTTTGAATATATTGCACAAGGATACTTCATTTATAATTACTTAAAAAATTGTTATTCTTCAACCCCAATAATAAAATGCAATCTAGAGGAAATTAGTTAACACATGCCATAAAGACAAAGGAGCATAGCAGACAGGTAATGGCTGCTCTTAAGAAAAGGTTTTATACAGTTAAGTATTAAAGTGATATATTTAAGATTTAGTAGCTCAATAGTCAATCCATCTTCTGAAAATATAAAAATGATGTCATAGTTGCAACCTATCCACAGCACTGATATCCACTAAACAAGGGGTGGCTGATTCCCCTTCCTTAGAGCTGGAATCCTGCAACTTTTAGATGTGGCCTTGGTCTAACACACCTGAATTGAGTAATTAGATGGTCAAGTGGACTCTGAAGAAATTGTTTGTGTCCAAAGGTCCACCCTAACCCCTAGACCCCTCAATCACTATATAAAGCGGGGACTATAAAGTGAACTTTATAGTGAACTAAGTTAACTGGCTGTTTGGACAGTGGATCACTGCTTTTCACTCCCCGTTGGTCACGTGACTCCGGCTCCCTGTACGGTGCCTGCGCCATCTTTGTTCGTTCTTGACCCAAAATAAATCCCACAATGCTTTGTAAGCAGAATTCTTGAAAAGCATTTTGGGATATATCTGCCCATCTAGTGACCATGGATGCACACTATTTTTCAAGTGCAGTGTGGGAAATTTTGAGTCCACTAGACCAGTGGTTTCCAACCCTTTTCTTCAGGGACCCCTGTCCTGCATGTTTGAGGTGTTTCCTTGTTGCATCACACCAGTAAAGAATAGATGATTAACAGGCTTCCGCAGCACTTTATTGCAGAGGAGGAGCCCTAATTTGAATCAGGTGCGCTGGAACAGAGACATATCTAAAACATTCAGGGCAGGAGACCCTGAGGAGCAGGGTTGGGAATCTGTGGACATGGCCGCAGTTCTAGTGAATTGTTCAAATAAACCATAGGTAATCCCTTTGCAGTTTGCCATAAGCTATGCAGAGCCGTGGTTTGTAAACTTGGTCCTCAGGACCAACTGTCCTGCATGTATCAGGTATTTCCCTGTCTCCACACACCTGACTCAAATAACTGGGGGATTAACAGGCCACTGTAGGCCTTGGTGGCTGCTAGGGAGGGAATGTAATCATCTGATGCAGGTGTGCTGGAGCAGAGAAACAGGGTTCTTCAGTTTTGGTCTTCAAGTTCTGGTGCCCTGCACCTTTTAGATGTGTCTCTCCTTTCACACCTTACTCCAATGAGTAAAATAACCTCCTCAGACTCCTGCTTATTACATGAATAATTGACTCAGGCTTGTTAAAGCAGAGAAACATCTAAAAGGTGCAGGAAGCCGGATCTTGAGGACTGGATTTGAGCAATCCTGATCTAAATTGCGCAGGATGTTGTATCCTGAAGTCCGAGTTTGAAAACCATTGGTGTAGATTGTTCAGAGAAGAATGGAAATCTGTGTGAATACATAAAACTTTTTGCATATAGTGTCAAGTACAGGGACATGATTTAACAGTTTCAACTCTAAACCCTGTTGAATTAAAACAGCCTGTTTTGCAGTATTTGCAGTTTTTAGACAGTATGCTTTTTTAAAAATTCTAATGGTTACTGTGGTATGTGTTAATATAACATAATGGCAGCCCTAATTGAAGGATATTGCTATCCACTGTGATTTTATATGGATGGAACCGCTTGAAATTTGTCTAAGGGTCTCATAGGGCTTTAAATAGCACCTTAATTAATGTCAGCATATATCATGTAAATTTTGTTAGGCAGTAAATCTTAACAGCCCTTTCATAATCAGTAGGGGGTCTATGGATTTGTTGAGAAATTCCAAGGAATTACATTTTCAGGTAATTGGACCTTAACCCTATAAAACTGCTGTTTTTTTTCGTTTTTTTTCTCAAAAGGTATGTTTTGGATCAAAATGTGTCTTTAGATATTGACCTAGTGACTAACTAAACTTAAATGCTGGATTAAGAAATTATTTTATGTTTTGCAAACCTAAGGTAGATATTACATTTAACTAAACTGAGAAAGGCAATAAGGATTCTGATGTAGATACAACAAAGGATGATTACAAAAAACAAATTGGTTCTGAAGGCCTGATGTTCTAAAAGAGGCTAAATTGAAGTTTGAATTCAAATTCATACAGAATTAAGAAAATTACCTTTTGATTTGAATCCTTGCAGCTTTAATATTCATGTAAAACCAGAATTTTGTAGCGACTTGCCAAATTTACTCAGTTACATTTACTTGAGTAGCTTTTTCAAAAAATAATGTACTTTTAGGAGTAGTTTTACGGCATTGTACTTTTTACTCTTGCTGTCTACTCCATCCTCTGTGAGTAACTTCACTTAATTAAAACGAGCTTGTTTTAAACAAATTTGCATCACTGAGAAACTTTCTTCTTTTTTATGCTCAAGGCTTATTGGTTAAATGCTATTTCTCATCTACTGAGTTTTCCATGTCAGTTGGAGGTTTAGTAATAATACAGTAAACAGTGTACTTTAATATAACCTATTCTACAAACTTTAGCTATTGATTTTTGAAGTTTTATAGCTTAGAAAAAATATTAAATCAGTTGTTATGATCATAGGCAGTTAGTAGATCGGTTACTCAGTACTTGAGTAGTCATTTTACCAAACACTTTTCTACTCTTACTTGAGTAATTTCTTTAAAGGGTACTTTTTACTTTTAATTAAGTGAAAATATGATTAAAAAATATGTATGATGAATTGTACTTAAGTAAAAGTAATGCTACTTAATGTTACTTAAGTACCATTTTTGGTAAACCTTACAACGGCTTCCTGACACTGAAGAAAATAGAAATTCAGGTTTGTTCTTTTTGTTTTATGTAAGATGGTATTAATTTGATTGAACATATGTGTTGAGAATCTAACTTTGCATATCTTTAAATGATGCACAGCTTTTGGTAATTCACACATTTTAATAGCTGCAGATAAAATGAGATCATTCTAATGTAAATGTAAACAGTGATAGCGGACACTAAGGAGCATAAAACATCCCATAGGTTGAGGCTGATTTCATGCTTCCAGAACAGCGAGATCATCCAGTAACTCACCCCTTTCATGTATAATCCAGGAAATGTGCTTTAAATAACAGGCTGAAGCAAAAAAATCTGCCTTTGTTTTACATTTTTTTTAATCCAACCCGTTAGACTTATTTAATATCTAAAGTTTCTTTCTTTTACTATTGTACAACAAAACTACACTATAGCATATTCCTTTCCAAGTATATCTTTGTAAAAGAAATGTATTTAGGTTAATTTATTTCTATACATACTTTTGAAATATAAAACAATAGATAGTAAGATATTATTAGTTTATTTCTTAAATCTGATATAAATGATGACGTAATCAGTTTTGAAGATGAAGTCACAAGATCGCTGTAACTGTATCGCTGTGTATAATATAAAAAAAAACAATGCCTGGATGGAATGGCAGATCGGCGTCGTTCATACAATATCAGAACCAGATAAATAGTCCATATTGGAGGCAATATCCAAACCAAGTATTGGACTGGTAAATCTCTGTCAGTAAGACTGGAATCAGGTAATTTTAATCCAGCAAATTATAATGAGAGCCTAAAAAGCAGAACAGAACATGGAAAAGTTGTAATCCTTCTAAGTGGGGTCAGCTTAATAAAATTCTTCCAATGAAATGCTCTACTAAGATGACAAATAATGGGCACTAGATGTCTTGTTCAAACAAAACTGCGCAACATATAATGTCTGTGTTGTGGGTAAATTGCTAAGATTGTGTGCACAATCAATAACAGCTGCAGAGGGATACGGACAATCCTAATTAAATTAGGACTTGCATGTGCTACTGAAAGTAAAAGAAAGATAAGGTTCAAAGCCAAAGAGTTGTAGGTGCCAATAATAATATGAAATAATCATATTAATAATAATAACAATAATTATTATGATTATTTGTAATGTACTTCCAATATAAGTATTTCAACATGTTTCAAGAACAATAAAACATTCAAAAAGCTCTGTCTCCCCCTCTCCATTGTGAGAGATTAGTCTGCGAATCAGCTAATGTCAGACTTGCCTCCAAAACCTCCTCACAATTCCTGGTTGACCTAAGATATTGCTATTGGCTGTCAATATATCCACTTCAATCTAACATTCTTTTTTTTTTTTAATCTGCATTTCTTTGGTTTTCTTACAGCTTTTGTAATGTTTTGCTTGCAATAAATTCTATATTACAAGCAAAACACTTAAAATATAATTAATGCTCTACCGGCTCTTTCTCATCAATAACAACTAACATTGATGGTAGACTTGGAGTTTTTCCTGAGTTGTTTGCCCCATTTATAGAAGGAGCTGCTGGAACACCTGGAAGGACAACTGACTGCTAATTCTTTTAAAAGGGTTTTAAAATTGACATCTTAACCTTGGTTTGGTTCACCTTTTATTGTTATTGTGTTTATATGTGATTAATGTTTTTATTGTCACTTTATTACACTTCAGGACTTGCATGTAAAACACATAAAAAATATTATTTTTAGTAATAGTAGACCTGTTGATCAGTCAGTGTCTTACCAGAGATCTTTTTTTTTAAGGAGGTACAAAGGAAAAGCCTCTAGTTTTTCACTCCAAAGTGAAGTCATCTGGATACACCACCAACCCAAGGTATAAACAACAACAGGGTCGTAATTGCATTTCCATGGTTCTCTTGTTTAGCTGGCTAATAATTATCAATGAATTTGTTGTAAGTATCTTTGGCTACATCGCTGAGGTTTGCTTGCCTGCATGTTTTTTTGTTTAAATTTCATTTAAAACACTTTTTTTTGTTAAATGTGATTGCATGAAAAATCTCTTTAAGTAAACTATGATTGATAGATTTAATATCTCTCTATTTCTGTCTTTCAGAATGATTATGTTTTCACCACAAACTAATTCTCAGAAGAAAATATCCACTAAAAAGTCTCATAAACTTATGTAAGAAGTCAACTATAGTTTATTTGTTGTTCATGTCTGTGTGCATGTGTGTCACAAACTATAAAAAAAAACATGTTTATCATTTAGAGACTGTCTCCAGAGTAACTACCCAGAGAACAGTGCAGCCCCAACTCAGCCTCGTATTGAACTTAACATTACCAACAAACAGGTCTCATGTCTTCAGTATTCAGGTGAGTCACTTTTGACACTTAATATTGACCAACATATTAAAAATAAGACAGTTAGCCTGAACAATTTGATGTCATTGTGTTTCTTGGAGTATGTCTTAAGTATCTTTTTTGATTGTATATCTGTACTGCTCACTATTTATCCTTACTTTATGTACATTAAAGGATTACTTCAGTTTTGATCGTAACCAGCCCTTACAAAAAACAATATAATGATGTTTTTAAAAAAAAAATAAGAAGTGAACATCAGTGACTGTTTGAATGTGTCGAATCACACATGAGTTCATCTTTCTAATACCGTGAAACAGTATAACATTGACCAACCCCATTGGACTTGATGCATTTTTAAAAATGTCTAAAACCGTTAGATAACGGTTAGGAATTTATGCCTTAAAAGAGGATAATCTTTTACATACATCTTTTTTTTACAATGTAAAACTGTCTCAGCAAAAAATGAGCAAAAAACCCCTAAACCTGTGTATCCATAAAAAACAGTTACTTAGACTCTACACTGCATACCATGGCTTTTTATCATAAATCAGGGCTTTTTTAAAGCCTCCTCTGATTTTTTTTTTAATCAAAGTTCATGGGGGTTGAGTTTTGAGATTTTGAGACAGATTCACTAATTCATCATGAAACTGTATTTAATGCAGTTTCTAAAAGGAACAAAACTAACATTTTAGATTAGAGTTGCTTCATGTGGTTGCTCTAATAATACTTCTAAGATAAATATGTGGTTCCTTGTATTTCTTAGGTGATGGAAAACAAATCTTGTGTGGTCTTGGCGACCAGACAGTGTTACTGTACAATTCCTGCCTCACTGGTAGTCCAACAGCCTTCATAGGTGAGACGTGATCCAGGAATGGTTATCCTCTGCTTTGCTATTTTAACCCTCACTCTCTTAAGTGCTTTAATTTTAGGTGTGGATTTATGTTATGTGCCCTTTATATGCTAGACTTACCAGCGTTAACTCAAACTATTTAATGAACAGAATGTCTGGTCATAAAGCAAAACAAAAATCACTCAATTCTATTTAACAATGGTTGTAAAGTTTATTAATATAACCAAAGATGTTGCACATACTTTAAATCTGTTAGCAAACTTCACTCTTAGTGGTTTTACTCTCTCTGCCTTCTTCAAGACTGGCAAATCATAATGAAAGGCAGAAGATCCAACTTTCATTTTTTTTATCATATTTTAGTCCCCATTTAAAATGAAAATGTCCACAAGAAGGCAGCAGAGGTAAAGAACAAAAGCTGAGGTGACGTGTAGGTCAGCATGAGCCTCCTCTATTCAGCCTGTCTTTCGTCCTGAACAGTACCATAAAAGTAAATGTTGTGACTACACACTGTTTAACCAGATTCATTTCAGACGTGGGTTTTGAATGTAGGTCATGACAAGCCGGTGAGCAGTGTGAGTTGGAGTCTCTGCAGACAGTGGTGGCTGAGTGCAGCAGAAGATCTATCACTGCGAATCTGGACCAAGTCTAGCTCCGAGCCTGTTGTTGTCATGGTAAGAAGAAAAAAACACATGCATTTAAAACTCATAGCTTGCAGACACTCAAAATCCTTAACTTAAAAACTCTCTTGACCCACTTGATCTCCTTTGATACTTGTTTCCATAAACACTTCAGCAGGAAAGTAGGGAGGATAGGGAGTCAAAATGGCCTCAAGTTTGGGCCACTTTTGTTTTTTTAATAGAAATTACCCTAATTTTTCTGAAAAAACACAATCTACATCATGCAAGTGCTTTCTGTTCATCTGTGAAAACCTTGGAACAAATGGAAATCTTCTCATGGGGGGAACAACTATGTGGATATGTGACATTTCTGAATTTCCATACTTGACCTGATCTTTCCATAACTGACCTTAACCCTTGTTTTGACACACTTGAGCTAAAGTCATCAGGGTTCACATTTTTGGCAGGTAGGTTACAGTATACAATAGGTGTAGAGAGATGACCAGAAATAGAACAGAGTCCCAATAAAGATATTTTTATTTTAATCTTTTTTAGGAACAGACTTTATGATCATCATCTGGTTTAATGTTTGAAGAAATTACATAATTCATAAAAAAAAGAAAAGTTGGTTATGAAACTAGCAGGAATCTAAACTGAGCAGATATCTTTGAACTCCACCAGCACAAATATTTGAATAATAAGATAATACAGGATAACAACTTCAGCTTTTAAATAGTTGCCATAAAAAAAACTTGACTTTGTCCCCCAGGTTGTTTTCAATTGATCAGTTCTACTGCTTGTTATTCCAGTATAAATGTAGGAGTAATCTTTATCTGGCTTCCATCTTTTTCTGTCCCTCCATCAGGGAGACACTACGTTCTCTAAACCCATTAGAGGTGCTCAGTTTTATTACATGGACAAATTTCTACTCCTAGCATCTGGATCCTCTGTCTACCTGTACCTATATAATGTCGACATCACACGTGATGACATTAAAAGGTAATTATTACTCTTTGCACTACACAGAGGCATGAAATGACTTGAAAATGTATTCACACCCCTTTAAACTTGTTAACATTTTTCTCACTTCACAAAAACTAACTTCAGTGGGATTTCTCAGCCTTTATGTCAACAATCGATATAAAGGACCAAATACCAGAGAAGGTTAATGAACACAATCATTTCCTCTTTTTTTTGATAAAGAAAGGTAAAAAAATGCTGTATATATTAGTATTTAACCCCTTTTACTCCTTTGGCCCTTAATAAAATCCTGTGCGACCATCTTCAGAAGTCACCTTATTTGTAATCGGGGGCCACATGTGCAGAAAAGACACTTTTAAATATGAAGCTTCTTCTTTCTCTACTGTTTCTTCTGAACTTAGTCTTGGCAAATGCAGCATTCATCATAAATGCAACAAGGAAGTCTGTGGAACCGATGGAGGAGCTTTTGAGATGATTTGCTAATGGGGGGAAAAAAATCTGTTGATGGGACAGTTGTTGAATGACACTCGACCAGATTTCCTCTTGAAGTTTAACAGCGGCCATATAGGGTCACAAACATGGGGAGGAAGGTGCTCAGATCAAATCAGACCAAAGTTGGTCTTTTTTCATCATCATCATCAAAAACTAACACCCTAAATACATGGTGCTAACGGTAAAACTTTGTTGTGGTAGCCATGCTGTATAAGTTGTGCTTTTCTTTCACCATAACCTAAAGTACATACAGTACAGAGCTGTAATGAATTGCTAAGAGTGAACAATATTCATGGGTTAAAATGGCTTGGACCTGAAAATCTAATTAGGAATCTGTGGCAATACCTAACAACCGATGGTCAAAAAAACTACACAAAAAAAGAGGAAAAATATTTTTAACAATATTTCAGAGTATAGATGTGCAAAACTGGTTGAAGCATACATTGAATTACTTGTAGCTGTAATTTCTGGAGAATGTGGTTCCAGAAACTTTTTCACCAGAGTGCTGAGTGCATGAAAAAGGAAGAAGAAGAAACTAATTTATTAATTAAGTTTAGCTTCCTGCTTAATAGCTACATTGTTGTGGTCTGTTTTAGAAAATAAAAATAATTTGCACTGAAGTTTGTGGTTAAGGTACAAAAGGCTATAAGGGGGATGAATACCTATACTTGGCACAGTGAATCCAAAGACAAAAAGGAAGATAGTTGCAGTTTTAATCTGTGTATATTTATTCCAATTAACGGAAAATATTCTGTTGACAGACAGATGATGATAGATGTACAGGCTTTAACAACTATTCAGGAAACCAGGTTTTATTGTAGCTTAGCTCAACATTTTGTATCATAGACACTCTTGACACTCGTTTAGACAAAACTACGTCTTTCTGCAAGCTGTCCAAGCCTGTTTGGGGGGCAGATTCAACAGAATGGCTGACAGTTCATGACTAAATTATTTTCTGCAGCTGAACATTGACTAGACATTTTAAAGAGAAGTTATTACATAATGTTGTTTTTCGAAAAATTGAATTAAATCATTGAATTAAATAATGATTATCGAACCAATTGTTTTCTTTCTAGATATAAGCAGCGGAGTGTCATCAAATTGGCAAGCTGCTTAACACCATCAGCCTCAGACATCACAACCTTGTCTGCGGTCAATGATTTCCAGTCATGTATCCTTTTGTAGGTTTTCATAGCACTGACAGCAGAAAAGGAAAGTCAGACCACGTTGTTGCTGACGGAGTGAGTCTATGGCCTTTTTCTCAGAGAATCTGGTCTGACAACTTCTGCGTAAACCACAGCAATCTCATAAAGGTTTTGCACATAGCTTAAGGGCTTCCACTGCAGATTTTAACATTTAGGTGTCTTTATATATTTTTTTCAGGAATGTCTGCATTCCAGTGCCTTGTTAGTCTTTACAGCAGTTGACTTACTCCTATAAATCCACTACACATATATTGAGGAGAAAGGTTTTGGATTTTTTTACTTTCAGAAACAATTTTATATCATAGCTGTATTCTAAATAAATCCTAAGTAAAAATAGATATATTGATAACATCAAAATATTTTTTTCACTTAGAAACAAACACCAGAGTTGTTTTAAGCTCCTTTTTTCACAATAAGCAAACAAAAAAGGAGAACTTTAAAGAGGCTTACGGTTTTGCTTTCTTGATTAATTTATTTTCAGTCTTAAAATGTTTTTGAAGTGTTAATATAAACACCTAAGTGAAAACTTGCCACAGAGCAGTAAATAAACTAAATTGAAACCTGCTTGCATTGTACAAATAAAGCTGAAGGTGCGCAGGTAAGACTTGTTCTGACTAATCAGCTCTAATTCTAACCAAGGTCTCAGGTCTAAACCACTAAAAAGCAAATGATTTTGACCGTATCTTTTCTTAACAGTTTTTTTCCCAGACATTGTTTTAGTGTGTTGTTTAGATCGGTCCATTCAAGTTCTGGACATGAACAAAGGTGCAGTTGGTTCTGTGCTGCCTGACTCTCACAGCAGAGCGGTCCACAGCATCGCACAGAATAAGGTGAGTCATTTTAAACCTGGCTGAATAACTAAGCAATTCAGATTAAATATTAAATGTTATCCTTGGTAGAAAATGTCTATACAAATACCAGTTCCAGCACACAATGTTTTCCATTCACCTTCCAACTTTTTCAATGTGATCCTAGTTTAGGTCTCACATGTTCTTCTAAATAACGTGTAATAGGCTCAAATGAAAGTTCTGCTTTCTGAATAGGATATTTTATATAGTTGCTGATTTCCTGTCTTTTTTTATTAATATCACAATCATTGAAACTTTGGCCACAATTCCAGTAGGTTTGGCTCAGAAATAATCCTGCACATCAGCAAAAGATTACTGTACCTGCAGTGAAAGCGAATGGTGAGAGAATCATGACCTGGGCTTACTTTTCTTTAAACAGAACTTAGATTGTTGTCAGCGTAGATGAAATGATAAATATTTTTCTACTCCTCATTGTCTGCTAGAAAGCTGAACATGATGATATAAGTGTTTGAACAACTTTATCAAAGTCCAGAACTAAATTAGATTCTAACTTTGTAGAACTGTTTGAACGTTTTTTTGGGGGGGAAAAGAAACATCCCCACAATTCCATGCATGTGAAAATCTTATGCAAGCTGGAGTGGGGGAACATTCAGTAGTTAAAAGGCTGGTAGATCTCGACCAAACACGACTGAATGCGGAAACTAAAAAAATCACTTTGAATCGTTTTGTCTATAAAAATGTGCTATTTAAAAAAAAAAAACAAGAAAAAAAATCTCATCTTGTCTTGAAGTAAAGAGTTTACTTGATGTATAAGGGTGTGCACACTTTTGCTCCTGTTTTTTTGTCTCATTTCTACCTTTTCTTTCCTTCTGACAGATCCGTTCATTTTTCAGTCGAATGCTACTGGATAAACATCACATTAATTGTGGAATAAGTTTTGTCATTACTCTTCACAGTTTAACTATAGACTTCTTAGAGGCCTGTGTGTGAAAGCATCTAAAAAAATTGTATCTTCAGTTTTATTGCCATTTGTGTTAACATGCATATAAAGAACCACATCTATGCTAAAGGCTTTTTCGCTAAGGTATTTAAGAGAGGTTTTCTAATTTGTAGTTTGACTAAATCTTATAGTAAACTGAAATCTTTCTAAATGGATAGAAGTAGAGACATTTTATCACTTCACCCGCAGACCAAATTATTAGAGAACCAAACCCACAGAGCAAAGAATTTGCTTGATTTGGCATCTATAAGCACTGTGAGCCCTATCTTCCATCTTACTCCTGTAGGGTCTGTTATTTGGCAGATGTCACAGAATTACATAAGTCATCAACGGCTCCTTTTTTTTTTCATGCGAGTTACGTAAGGTACAGAATGTCTTTAAGGAAATAAAAGTGTCAGTTTGTGGTATGACTGCGTAAGGTCATCAGCACACATTTCTGTGGTTAACCAAAGGCTTTAATGACAGCCAGACAGGATGCAAAATCATTAGTCGAATTCATCTTGAATGTAAGTTGCGGCTGTGTCAGGATTAAAACTGTCATCTGTGACGGCAGGAGGAGAGTCCATCCGGGGTTGATGGCCTTGGAGAAACACTTTTCCATGAGGCTGTTTCCATGATGTGGCCTTATTCTTACATGACTGCCTTAGACTAATGTGGACAAAGTTTCTCGGGATTGACAAGCAAATTTTGCGCATATCCATTTTGTTTTCTCTGTATTCATATTCATTATAATGCTAACATTTAAAAATCTGGACAGCCTGCCGTTCATTTGCAGGCAGCCTCTGTGAGTTAATACTTTAATGATCCATCTTTTGTTTGAATCAGTGTTTCAGGATATCTCTACCTACATTGCACACCTAAGGCTGAAAGTGGTATTGGTTCTAACCAATAGTATTAAGCAGATACTCTTAGGAGAAGAAACTCTTAACAGGTTCTTCCAGAAAAGGACACACCATTTCCAACAATTGTGCAGATATCATCTAAAAAGTACTAAATACTTGCTACTACTGAACAGGGTTGTTTTCCAGAGTAATTTTTTGTCATAATTTTACTCAAGGAAATGGCTTCTTAGCTTTTTAAAATAGTAAAGCCAGGGTATGTAGGAACTTACCCCAGAACTTACTCTGGATTGCTTCTTACCCTGCTTTGTAAAATGGGGTCCTGGTTGTTCTCCATTTTGTTTAGCTTAAACATAGTATATGGGACAAACTTTGTTTTTTTGGTAAATATCTTCTATCTAGTAAAGTCCCTCATATGGCTTAGCTTTGTGACAATAACCGCAGCTCTGCTTTCTTCTCATTTAGAATAAGTATCTGGGAATCCAATTTTTTGTGGGGTCTTTTGTTCATGCTGGGGCAATGTTGGATTTATGGGACAGCAGGACAAGAGACAAAGATGTGGGACTTTTCCGCACAAATCCGAACATCTGGTCACCCTACTTGTTGCTTCAACCCAACGATAACCACTCATGGTTTTTATATAACTTGTATGTGACAGAGGCCTGCTTGTATTCAGTGAACCTTGATTGATGTACTTCTGTGTGTTTTCCTCCGTGCGCTTGACGTTCAGCCTAGCCTGGTTTAACTGCACACACTCTCTATTGGCATGAATTAACTCATTCAGCAAACTTTTGCACAGATGACTATATTACTCTAGCCCAGATGTGCATGTTCTTTGTCATCACATCTTTTGTGTGCAACACTATGGAAAGCCTGAGGAGTGTTTTTTCAGCTTGGCTATTGCATCAATGAGGACTTCTCTGTCTAAGAGCCTGAGGGCCTTTGGATGGTTTGGGGTTTGTAGTTGCAGAGCAGAGGGATTGCCCCTGCCTGGACTCTGCACACATAATATCATATGTCCCTCCCCTCTTGCCTTGTCGTCCCAGGGCAGTCCAGACGATCTAAAACCGAGGCTTCAGGAAGAGCTTTTCCCTCTTGAATTTTCCATTGCCTCCTTCTGCAAAATTCACCTGGAACTCATCAGACCTGAGGACTTCTTGGAAATTAGAACTGGAAATGCTGTCTCAAACTCCTGTTCTCACACTCTTAATGGAAATCTAAACAAAGAAAACCCTCACAGCTGCATTCTCTCTCTCTTGCTCACAACTATATCATCTGATAACTTGGTTTGGAAGTCATAAATTGAATTTATGTTTGGATTTGAGGTGGAAACTACATTTTTTTTGGAATCCCTAGAGCATGGGAAATTAAAGTGAAAATTACTTTTATTCTGCACACAGAGTTACGCTCAAAACTATTCATACTCTTGTCAGATTTAGAACTAAAATTATTTTCATTCAAACAGGACATTTTCTTTCTGACTGGAAATAAGAGAGGCGCTCTCAAAAGAGAACCATGAGAGATCACATTTTCCCTTTACTGGCTTCTCTTCTCCTCCTGCCAGTTAATCTTAGAATAAAGTTTAAAATCCTACTTATTACTTACAAAACCCTCAGGTAGCTAGCTCCATCTAACATATTAGATCATTCAGTATCATTTCAAAGCAACCTCACAGTACAAAGGTCTTATATTGTGAAATCAGCTTCCCATCCTGTATTTAATACGACCAGATTTAAACAGTCGTGCTTCACAAACAGTTATTTTCTTGCATGTTTAATGTTGCCTCATACTTATGTAGTCTGTCCTTCTTTGTTTGCAACGTTTTGTATTCCCACCATGTTTACATTTCCTTTAATACGTAGGTTCAAGGTTACAATTTTAATAGTGCAATAAACTTGACAGATTGATAAAAATCTGTCTTGTATTTATATTTTATTAAAAGTTGTACAAAAAAAAGTCCCTTCAAAATGATACATAGGAAAATGTTTCAATGGCATTAATCTAGTTGAGCTGTTCCAAAATGTTTATAATGATTGAGCCAGAAAACATATTACTGTAAACCTGAATCTGCCAAAGGTAGGAAAGCTTTCTGGTTTTAATGTTTAGCTTAATTGTTTTTTTTAATTGGAACATCTAGCATTAAATAAAAACCCCTACCCCATGAAACATCAGACATTTTATGATATTACAACCACGAAATATGATGAATATTTCCCTCATTTACCATATTAGACACACACAACATGTCTATTATATTAACCATTTCATAATAGGAAATAATTGAGGGATTTTCATATTGTTTAAAGATTGACACGGGGCTATGAAGAAAATTGTTTTCCCTCTTACCGATTTCTTCATTTTTATTTTTTGGTAATTATTTGTCCCCCTTAAACCTTTTAGATAAGTAACTAAATCTTTATTTCCGATAAATAAAGATATTTAATGTGAGTTTGAACGTTTTGTTATTTTTTAAAAGCCTTTTTATTGACACACCTGTTGTTTAATCTATTCTTATATATTTCAAAGGGGTCCACATTCACCTCACAGGCTCCAGAGTCATACAACCTATTCCTCACCAGTGCAATTACAGATGGTGTGAAGATGTGGGACCTTCGTACAATGAGGTTTGTATCGATATGTTTTTCATCAAACAGCTTTTATGAGAAACAAAATGAACCAACACTTCAGCAAAGTTTTTATTTTTAGCAGTACCTTAAGCTTTTCAAGAAGGAAGCCCAGTCTAGAGCACCAGATTAGTTGGACTACTGCATCTAGAAACATAAACCTTTTAATGACATTTTAAACAAAGCTAATGGACTATTTAGAACAGCTGTCAAACCTTTAATAAATTTGCTGCTCATATGTTCAGTCAAGATTTGAACATTAGTTTATTGGTGTTTTTTTTCTACTTTACTCCTAAGTGTAAAAATGACACATTCAAATTGCATAATCGTTTTTCTAACACAAACATTGACTTTCCAAAGTTATTTGGCTGTGATTTACAAGTGTCCTTGTAAGACGGTTCATTTTTTTGGGCCACTTTGGATCTTTCAATGTTCTTTTTGGCCTAGTAGAAGATATTATTAAGTTTTGCATTCTTTCATGTCTGATGCTGGTCTCTTATCAAATTCCTTTTTCTAGACTTTGTCAAAATCTACTGTCTGATAAAAATTAGCACCTCCTTTCTAAGTAAACTAGTTTTTTTTACAGGCGCTTTGTCAAGCATCTCACTGCAGATCAATGCTATGATCGTTACATTATTTACCCACTTTGACATAGCAACCTCTCAAATGATGGCAAGCTACCTAATAATGATTTGACTGCATGGAAGCAGCTGTACAGTTTATAATCCCCATGTGTTGAGTTGTTTCTTATGAAAAAACAAACAATATGAATACTAAAAATGGAGATTCAAATCAAAAGCAACACCTGTACAAAAACAAAGATTACAGGGGATTTCATTGTTATATGTTTTCAATCTTGAAGTTGGAAATGGAAAGGGTTAGCTCCTTTGCAGTTTTTTGGGTACACGTTCGTTTCTTCCTGTCACGGTACATAAATGCATAGTTACCTGAAAACCAGACTGGTTTATGAAAGTGTGCATATTTGTGATTTCGAATGTGTAAATGGCTCTGGTTTAAAGCAAGTATAAATTTCTTTACATTTTTTTAGCCAGTTGAGGACATTGTAGCCTCATAACCTCTTGATTTGTCTATTTAAAAGCCTGTTTCTTCCCCAAAAGTTGTTTGAGTATATTGGGGTTTGAGCACAAGCATAAAACAAGTTGGATATCATTTTAATCCAAACATAAAATATGATAGTCTAGTATTTAGAGATGTATTTTCTTTAAAATCAGTAGAGCATATATTATTCTGTGACCGGGGGTTAAAAATATAATTACAAACCATTACAATATGAAATATAAAATACTCACCTGTTATTGTTGACTACCTCAGTGACAGAGAGAACTAAAGTGGAATCGGTAACAACGAAGTAGAAAGGATCAGAGCCACCAATGCAGTCAGCATTAGTCATCAGGAAATTACATATGTTCAACACTCACAACATGGAGAATGCTGCTTTGTGAAAGTCACATCAGCACCTCTTGTTCTGAACCATTGGAGCCACATACTGACCGACAGAATCAAATGAGTTTTAGCCCCAATCTGCTGAAGCTATTTTAATAAGGTGTGTTCAACACAGCGTTGTTGAGTTGTTGTAACTCTAAATGTGAAGATTACAAGTCTTGGTCTCTAACTCACAAAAAAGTCTATATCCATGTCAGGCTGCTTCTGGCATACATCTAATTTCTTAATGTCCACCAGGGAAAATGATCCACTTTTTGTCCAGCATAATGACACTAACATGTAAATGTCAAAAACATGCCTTCACAAGATGCCTTTAAAGACTAACCTTGCCAACATGCCATTCTGTATAGGATTCCTAGGTTCACCAGCTGTTGATGGTATTATGGTATTGTAAAGACATTACATGCTGCTGCAGATCAAATGAAATAGTCCAAAAGTTTCACAAGGGACCCATTCATAGTTGACTTCTCCCTGTTTCCTGCATTTAAACCTTAGTCATGCTAAACTCTTTGTGTTTAGTAACTTAAGATGCTGGCAGAATATGAAGTTGCTGAGTTCTGTTCATCTTTTGTGCTTTATATGTTGTCTCTGGTTATTAGATTGAGCTAGTGAAACTTTTTTTCTGTCAGCCCATCTTTGCAGACAGGTATTACAGACAGGAATTTTAATATAATCATTTTAAAGAAGAAATGTGAGTATAAAGCCATCCAATCCATTCTACCTGAATGAGTTTGTCAAACATCCATTTATTTTCTGTACTGTACCTGTTTATCTTTAGAGGGTTGCAGAGGAGGTGGTACCTATATCTAGTGTTCATTGGGCAAGAGATGGGTACACCCTAGATATGCCATAGAATGTGCACAGGCACTCATTTAGAAATAACATTTAAACCAGTTATGCTTTTGGACTTTGGGGGAGAAGACGGTGTACCTGGAGGGAACCTCCAATGCGGAGTGGAAAACATGCAAGCTTCATGAAAAAGAATACTTGTTTGTGTTGTTTTACGCCTTTGTTTTTGATAAACCACTGCAAAAAGTGTCCGTGGTGGACCCAGACCTTGTTTATGAGACCAGCAGCAGATCAGAAGAAGCTGTTTTTGTGGTGGGAAACAGTTTGTTTCCAGGGTGGAAGAGGTCAGCTGCCATCTTACATGCTCGTCTCTAGGTTCTGGAAGTGTACAACTCCTGAAGAGACAGAAGTTCTGCAGCAATTCACCCTGTTTGCGGGGTAAATAATACACTGTACCTTGCCCTTGTTCCTGGTGGAGGCAGCAGCTACCAGATGATGATGGAGGAGATGATCAATTCAATGATGGTTGAGTGGAAGTGCACCATCACTGTGTTTAGCAGGCTGAAATTCTTCAGCTATCACAAGAAGTACCTCTTCTGCTATGCGTTCTTGCAAGGGGGGTGATGTTCAGCTCCATCATGAGGTCCTGAGTGATGATGTTTGCCAGGAAGCAAAAGGAGTCCATGGTTGTACCATGGTTGTCACACAGCATGATAGGTGAGGTTGGGAGTGTGCTCTTTCTAAAGTCCTTGACCATCTTGACTGTTTTCAGAGCGTTAAACTCCAGATGTTGAGGCTGCACTGCGTCACCCAATGACCCAATGTATTTTAATTATTTAGGCTCTGACTCACTTTCTTTTTTTAAGATATTTATTAAATTGCATATCTTTACATTAGGTGCGTGCGACGCTATGAGAACCACGTAAATCGCTGCCATCCATGCTCTTGTGCCATATCACCCTGCGGCCGGTTCATCGCCTCTGGCTCTGAGGATAACTGCGTAAGTATATTGATATGTTCAAAAAGTTATGTGTAAAAAGCCTTTAGAATATATTTTTTTGTATTTTCTTAACAGAAATAAAAAAAATAGAGATTTTGACTTTCAGTTGTTTACTAGAAAGAAAAGTTAATTGGAATACTGTATGTCTTTTGATGTATGTTATTTATCAGAAAAATAAATACCTATTGAGAGTAACCTCTGAGTGAAGATCAAATAGAAAAGAGGTAAGAATTTAAATAAACTACATTTATTTAATTTGTATTCATGGAAAAATGCAAATGGCAGAGTACAGATACACAGAAGGGTAAAAAAATATCAAACACAAAAAACAATATTATGAGACTGTACAGTAAGGACAAAGATTTAACATGGGAAATGAAACTGTACAGTTATTAGTTAATAAAAATAGCTCAACTTTTCAACACCTTTTTATTTTGGTGCCCAAAAATTGTCCAAAGCAGCTTCGGCTCTGTTGTTTAATTTGAATTTGAGTGTTTTCTATATTAAAATGAATCTTAATGTATTGTAAGGTTCTAAACTTTGAAAAGCACATATGAAAAAAAGACGATTCCAATAGTACCACTTGGGTAAGTAAGAAGGTTCTTGGGTTAAACCGATCTGAGACTTTTCTGCATGGAGTTTGCATCTTTTCGTCCAACAGTCCATCAGCCAATGTGACTGTGAGGTTAACTGTGTTTTCTAACTTGCATTAAACTGTTGACCTTTGTTAGGATTATTTTCTATTATTCATGTATGTGCTTGTTAAACCCTAATAATACCTGCCAGTTATGTTTTAAGGCTAAGGTTTTCCCAAGCAGTTTGAATAATTAGGACAATTCTTCTGTCAGGAAAAAAAGATCTTCATTATGTACATAAAGATTTGTGAATGAAATGGCAGCATTGTCCTTGATCAAGAACACTGTATATTACCTTGATATGGCTGGAACCAGTAATTTCTCCTCATTTACAAACATATGTATGATGTAATGATGTGACATGTGATGATGTGGCGGGGGCGATCCTGGAGATGTATAAAATGCTTCTTTATTTGTTATTCTGTGCCGACTTTCTAAAGAGGCCATTTGTAACCTGAGCCATTTTTCTGGTCTGAGTAAGATTACAATTTCTGTAAAAATTGTTGTCATGTCTCATAGTTATTCAACATATATAGATTATGAAAATGTATTTAAAGTATTTCTTCTAAGTGATCTCTTCTCAGAAGAGAAAACTTAAAGAGCTTTCCTTTACATCTGTTCAGGACATATCCTACCTCACCCAATGACTGCAGGAGATATACAGTACGCAGGCTCCCCCGCATGGATGGATGGATGGATGGATGGATGGATGGATGGATGGATGGATGGATGGATGGATGGATGGATGGATGGATG
>JAUZNJ010006616.1:0-10406 GCA_034780135.1 Jordanella pulchra | reverse complement strand
CTGCCAGTAAATGATGTAGATGCAGGAGCTTATTTTATTCAAAGTTCTGGATCTGACTGTTTGTTGTTTGTTTGTTTTCCCCAATGCTTCAATGAGTAGACAGAGCCTTTTCAGAAGCCTGTTTCCCTGGAACAGCACCCAGATTATGCAGAGTACATCTTCCATCCCATGGACCTAAGTACTATAGAAAAGGTAAAGGAATTTTTAAACTTTAAATAAGAAGGAATTAAATGAACACATATGGCCAGATTGTATTGTAAATATGTATGTGATGTAAATTAGGAGGGATTATATACAAATACATAATTTAAATGCAAACACTTTTCTACTTTTTTACAGAATGTCAAAAAGAAAATGTATGGTTGCACTGAGGCTTTTCTGGCTGATATGAAGTGGATCTTACACAACTGCATCATCTATAATGGAGGTAGGTCAATTTGTCAGATATAAATACTCTAAATACTAAATACTTGTCCAAATTCCTAGAGGAAAAAAAAACCAAATTGTCTCTTTTCTTTGTTCCAGTTAATCATAAACTAACAACGACTGCAAAAGTCATTGTGAAGATCTGTGAACATGAGGTAAAGTCATAAAGGCAGCCTTCTTTCTGTTTGAGAAGTCTTAATAGTGCATCAAACAATGTTGTCATTTTATTTCAGATGAATGAGATTGAGGTGTGTCCTGAATGCTACCTGTCTTCATGCCAAAAAAGGGATAACTGGTTTTGTGAGCCATGTGTGAGTCTTAAGTTTATTCCAAATACCAAATATACAGAGACTTTATAGACTTTAAACATTTGAGCAATAATCTTTATTTATTTCTTGTTTTCAATAGAGTCAGCCTCACCCTCTGGTTTGGGCTAAGCTGAAAGGTTTTCCTTTTTGGCCAGCAAAAGCACTTCGGGAAAAGGACGGGCAAGTAGACGCGCGCTTCTTTGGGCAGCATGATCGGTAAGATAAACTTCGGACCTAAAAAGAAAAACGCTCTCAATGTACTGAAACTGAATTCCTCCCTTTTTTTTTCCTTTTTTAATTTAAGTTAAAGATTCATTCTGATTTTTTTTCTTTCGTCCATTTAGCGCCTGGGTTCCCATTAACAACTGCTACTTGATGTCCAAAGAGATCCCTTTCTCTGTGAAGAAAACAAAGAGCATTTTCAACAGTGCTATGCAAGAGATGGAGGTCTATGTGGAAAATATCCGCAAGAAATTTGGCGTCTTTAACTACGCACCCTTCCGCACTCCCTACACGCCCAACAACCAGCTCCAGATGCTAGTGGACCCCAATAACCCCAACGCTGGGGCAGTGAAGACAGAGAAGCCAGATAAGCTCCGCTTTAACTTCGATATGACTTCTTCTCCCAAGATGATCCTCAGCAAGAGTTCCACCCCCAGCGTGATGAGTCGGCGGACCTCGATGACAGAAATGCCTCGGTCTCCGATGAGCACCAACTCCTCTGTTCACACGGGGTCTGACGGGGAGCAAGAGGCTGAAAAGGCGAGCAGAAACCCTGCCTTCCACTACAGCACGGGAGAGGAATCCATGGACTGCACCGGTATGTTACATCTCAAGTTTTGTTTCTTTGTTTATTGGCAGTCATGACCAGGTTGCTACTTTGAGCTGTTTTGCTAAAAACCTTTTTTTTTTAAATCTTATTACAGCTTCTCCTGTGTCAGGGAAGTCTGGTCCAGCTGCCAGCATAAGCAGCAGCCCAAAACCCATAAACTCCGCACTAATTCCCAAGCAGGAGAGAACTGCAGGGACAGGAGGCATTCTCAACCTCAACCTTGGTCAGTAACACTAATATCTTTATTTAAAAAAATAAAACAAAACAAATTATAATATTTGTGAGGCATAATACAACCACAAGCCATTTTAAAAACAACTAAAATGTTACATAAGAAAAATCTAAAATGTGTGAAATTTCTACTCCACTCCCCCTAAACATCAGTGATCCTGTGTTTGCGTCTCTGTATTAAAACAGGTGTTCTCTTAAGCTACAGATGTTAGAGAACAGTAGTGAACAAACAGCATCATGAAGACCAAGGGTTTGATTAGTCAGAATTCAATTCATTCAACGATCTGAAAACTGAGAGAAATTAGGACAACTGTAACCCACCAAAGACAAGGATCTCGACCTAAACGGACTGGTTCAGTAGGAACAGCTCAGGATGGATTTACATTTACAGGAAAGCTATTGGTTTGCACAAAGATAGTCTCTACTGTAAAGCCTTGAGAAGCAATATATTTTTCTAAGATGACCATAAAAAGTCTTCTAAGCAGTTTGCCACAAACCATGCAGGGGACACCACTCATGTATTAGAAGGTGATCTGGAAGTGGGACCAAAATGTGTTTTCTTTTTGCCTACATGGAAAATGTCTTTTCATTTTGTACAAAAACAATAACAGATATAAATACTATGGAATGAAACACAGCATTGGGTTAATTCCTGGCAGTAATTGTGGGGATTTAACCCTTTTTGTAAAAACTATATCGAGTATTGGGCTCGTTGAAAACTTTTTGAAATGTTTGCACCTGATGTCTTTACAATATTTAACTCAAAACATCTCCTTTCCGTTTTTCTTCTTCTGAGGCCCTACTTTGTATGGCTGAAAGTTAACACACTGCATAGTGGGGGAAGTGTTATGTTATGGGAATGCCTTCCTTCAGGTATGGAGATGGATATGGTGCAAATATAGTCCAATACTAGAGGGTCACAATGAAATAGTTGAGACAATTTCAGAGTAGTTTTATTGCAGTCTAAACCAACGCCACATGTCAATCAATACTGAAGGCTCGTCAGCAACTGACCAATCAGCAAGCAGATTTTGTTCTGAAGGTAAAATCCCCCCCTTGCAGGGGCAACTGCGACTCTTGATGAAAGGCTAAATGCTGTTAGTGGGGAACACTTACCCCAAAGTATTTATAAGCCGGAACACAATTGATTATAATCCCAAAACTGAAAATGGAGTCTTAAAAAACGTAAAAGATAAACAGGTTTGCAATGAGCAGCTGAGCACATTAATCAATGGGAGTTACTGGCTGTTCAGTTGGCAAAAATAACAAACAATAACAGAAGGTAACGGTTTGTTGTGATTCTAGTGTTTGCCTATGTTTAGCTTGAAAAAGAACTTGCTTTGCTTGATTAATTACCAATCAATGTGAAGGAAATGTGCTGCACAAACTGCAAATAATTACACACAGTCTGATCATTCATGGCACCCTCTGGTTTATATTTACTCACCCGCTATTTATAAGCGCAAAACACATCGAGCATCAACTTCATTCACCCGACTGATTGTGTCCCTTATTATTCTCCTTTGTCTGGGGAAAGTTGGGCTTTAATATGTATTTTTCCATTACTATCTTGAAATGACTTTCCTAAAAATCCTAATCTTGTAAACCTATATCCCTTTCCTTCCATGCCACAACTTTGCTTCTTTGTGTCAGTCAGTTATATAAAATCCTTTGTGACTGGTTATGATAAAATGTAAATGGCTGAGGTGGTAAAGATGTGTTTGGAAGGTGGTTTATGTTGCATGGCTTCCAGTCTACATATGATCACTGTTGTTCTCTAACTTGTGTTTAAATCAGATCGTGTGAAAGCTGAAATGGACCTGAAGGAGCTGAGTGAGACGGTGCAGCAACAGCAGCAGCAACAACAAGCACCCCCAGCTACCGTCACAACACCTAAGAGGCCCATCAGAAGTCTGGACAAGACCATTGAAAGCTGCAAAGCACAGCTTGGTAATTATAGAGTTGGTGTATGTTTTCGCAGGTTGAAAAACTGAGTCAGAAGCAGAGTAAAAAAGTTTTATTTTTCTAAAATACTAATGTCCCACTGTAAAATATTTTATTAGCTTTGGCCGGCAGTTTGGAATAGTTTGTTTTGTTGTTTGTTCTGCCCTTCTAAAATTATTTAAAGCTATTTTACAGCAAAAACAAGCCTGTGTCACACTACAATTTAGAGTTCAACACAGTTACCACCAAAAATCCAGTTCAGATGAACCTAAATGGCAAATTAAATGTTTCTCTTTTTATTTCTTTCACTTCAAAACAACATAAATTCTAATTTGCCTGCAGGTATTAATGAGATTTCCGAAGATGTGTATAAGGATGTGGACCACAGTGACTCCGAGGACTCTGAGAAATCGGACTCCAGCGACAGCGAATACCTCAGTGACGAGGAGCATCGATCAAAGAATTCTGCACAGGATGAAAAGGATAAAGCAGAAAGAAAAAGGTCAAAAACTAGCACAGAGGGAGAGGGGAAGGAGGGAGTTACAGTGACGGGGGATAAAACCGCCACAGCAGAGGCTTCACTCAAGGAGAAGACTGGCAACGGCTCAGATAGAGAGCTACAAGACAAACCCAGGACACCTCAGGCCCAACCAGTCAATGAGAAGCCTAAACCAACAGTGGAGGGCAAACCAGCTGCTGCATCAGCTGAACAGGACTCTGATTCTGAGAGAGAGCTCGTCATTGACCTGGGAGACGAACATGGAGGACGGGACTCAAAGAGGTCAAGAAGAGAGACGAGCTCCTCTGCGACCAAAACTGTGAAGGAGCCTAATGCTGCCAAGGTGGAAGGTGAGGCTTTGAACTTCACTTCATGGTTTTAACCTGTTTAGAATAGCAAACTAACATTAATTATTGGGCATATCTGCTCTGCTGCTCACTGGTTCCTGTGTTTTTCTTTTGTTTTTTTTTTTTGTTGTTGTTTTTATAGGTTTTGCAATGACTGATTGAGAATATGTTGGTACAAACATCTGTGGTAGAATAAAAGCATTTGAATCAGTAGATCCTAAGTCCAGACGACTTTCTGACAACAGACTGTTGGTGTTATTGTACTGCTGCACTAAAAGCAGGCTTTTAACACAGCCTGAAATGTATTGAAAACTTCTTTATGTTTCTCAAGATTAGAAGTATGGGGGGGTTAAAACAATGTCTACATGACCTTAGCCATAATTTTTCTTTAAGTATAGTTTAAAGTAAACATTTATGATTATTGCAACCACTCATTTTTTAGAACGAACTTATTAGCTATCGCTCTGTTTTCTATTTTAATCTAATTGCTCCCTTAGTTTTTTTTGTTTTTTTGTTTTTTTTTTAAACCATCTCTAATTAAATTAAACAAAGGGTTTAATATTTCTGGGTTTTCCATAACAGGTTTTGGATTACTTTTTATTACCCTTAAAATGTGCATGTTCATTATTTATTTATTCTTTCTGATTTTTTTATGTGATTATTTATTACTTTTTTTGGTAATTTGTTGGCAGCATGCATTTTTGCCGAGGTATTTGGGTGTCGTCATAGTGCACCAAGGCAAAAAGGGCTGTTAATATTTCCTCAGACTTTTAGCCTTTGCCTCAAACCTGCAAAAAAGAAATAAAAACGTTGCTTCTGAATCTGTTACCATGGATGTTCAAGCAGCTAAAACCCAAATGTTGTCATTTCACTGTTACTGTCAGCTCCCTCATAATACTTGTGTTTATGCTTAATTGAGCCTTGCTTAAAACAGGGATTTGTACTGTTGGCTTAAAACCGTTGACAGCAACTAGCTTAAATTAATTTAGAAACTTATCTGAGGGAGTCTATTGAATTCAGGTGGGTTTTGTGTAAAGATTACTTGCTGAAATTTTAAGAAAATCTGCAAAAACACTCTAAGATCATAAACTATAACAAGAATAACAGAAACTTGTTTTTTTTCCCCCACAAACGTTACCTGTTGTAATTATAAATTTGCATTATGTATTTGCAGCTCCATGTAAAACAGTAGAAGAATCCTCATTAAAGGGCAAAAGTGGTTTGCCCTTTAATGTGAGTTGTAATCATTAGTTCAACAGTCAGACTTCAAACTCTAAGCAGGGATGAAGATGTTTTTGTTACTTCTAAATATCGTTTCCCATCAACTTGCATTATATTCTACTATGTATCTTCAGTTGTACTACCTCTTCATATATTTTTAATTAAAAATGTAAATGAATAAATTCAGAATATGTGGATCTCCCAAGCTAATGACTTTTTTCTGCTTTTTCTTTAGGTAAACTGACTTCATCTGCTGCATCAGGGACACCGACACGAGAAGCCGCCTCCAACCTGAAAGACTCCTTACAGCCTTCTATCACCGCAGCACTAAGCCTTGTTTCCAGTGCGGCAGCTGGTCAGCCCAGTGCCTCCATAACAACCAGTGCTCCTTCTGGCTCCTCGACATCCACGGCACCCACATCTGTTAAAAAACAGCGCCCGCTACTGCCTAAAGAGACAGCTCAGGCTGTGCAGCGGGCAGTTGTTTGGAGTCCCAATAAGTTTCAGACATCCTCGCAGAAATGGCACATGCAAAAGGTTCAGAGACAGCAGCACGAAGAGCAGTCAGCCGTCCAGACTCAGGGTCAGAATCAGAGTCAGGGGCAGAGTCGCAGCCAGCAGCAGCAGTCGCAGCAGAACTCCTCCAGCACTCGCTATCAGACCAGACAAGCAGCCAAAGGTAAATGGAAGAACATCCACTAGGTTAACGTATCATGATAACTGAAATGGACGTTTTACGATCTTTGATTTTTCTTTACGTTTTCTCATCTTTTGTCTTCTGCAGTGCAACAAAAAGATCCAGCTCAGAGTGCATCCTCATCAACAGCAGGACAGGTCACATCTGCTGCCTCGTCTTTGGTGGCAGCAGACTTGCAGATCCCCACAGTCTCAGCAGATGTAGCAGCAGATATAGCCAAATACACAAACAAAGTAAGTCAGGACATTATGTAACATTAAAAACAAAAGGGTTCACAATAAAGAACTTGCTTTTTAAGTGTTTATTTATTTATTTTTTTTAATGTTTTTCCACTTTGCAGATTATGGACACAATAAAGGGGACAATGACTGAAATCTACAATGATCTTTCCAAAAGTACATCAGGAAACACAATTGCAGAGGTAATCCCTTCCATTCCGATTGGGACATCTTCTTTTTGGGAACAAATAAACTATTCTGAGGTGTTGAGTGTTGTAGCAGTTGGTGGAGTGTGTGTGTGTGTGTGTGTGTTTTCACAGCATTTCAAAAGTTTGCGTAGATTGCCAGACACCTTCATTTAAGGTTCATTTTTATACATCCAAAGTTTTGCAATAACCATTTTGCAGTATGTTTTTTTTTTTTTTGTGCTTAGACATGCCTTATACAGAAGGTTTTATCAGTCTAATACATGTTGCTTTAAACTGTAGACATTTGGCCGATACTAAAGGTGTCTTATGTCAATCTTAAAACTTGGGTTATTTGCACAAACATCTGGTTGGCAAGATTTAAAAAATGTTAACTATGGATCATTTTCTGTTCATCTCTCAGCGAGTCAGATATTAACTCAACTGTATATGAAAGCATTTCTTTTGAATTTTAAATGAAAAGTACCTGTTTTTATTTTATTTTTTGCTTCAGTAGGAAAACCAAAGCTTGTCAGAATCAGTCATACAGCAGGCAATGCTTCGAAACATACCAGATGTTAATGGCTGATAGAATTGAAGCAGGCTTTGCCTATCCATGTTATTTTATAGTGAGAATCCATCATTATTAACATTTTTTTTTTTCTGCTTCAGATTCGACGGCTGAGGATAGAGATTGAAAAACTCCAGTGGCTTCATCAGCAGGAGTTATCAGAGATGAAGCACAATCTCGGTTGGTGTCCAACGTCTGCGTGCCTTTTCTTCTATCCCTCTATTGTATCAGGCATGGTTTAAGGTTTGTTTGTGCACCGAATGCAGAGCTGACCATGGCAGAGATGAGGCAGAGTCTGGAGCAGGAACGGGAACGTTTGGTGGCGGAGGTGAAAAAACAGATGGAGCTGGAAAAGCAGCAGGCAGTGGATGAGACCAAAAAGAAACAGTGGTGCGCAAACTGCCGGAAGGAGGCCATCTTCTACTGCTGCTGGAATACCAGCTACTGTGATTACCCCTGCCAGCAAGCACACTGGCCCGAGCACATGAAGTCCTGCACACAGTCGGGTAAAAATGTTTTCTCCGTTTTGGATGAATTCTGGATTTTCAAAGAGTTTTTAAAATGTAACACATGTTGCCACTGCTGCATTTAAACTATGAGCTGCTTTAGAGCAATTGAATGCTTCAGTGTAGAACCCAAAATGATTCCTTATTCATTTCCTTGGAACCTTTGTCACATTTCAACCACAAACCTTAATGCATTTCATGTGCCAAAGAAATGTATTCCCACAACATGATGCTGCCACTACAATTTTTTTCACTGACATGGTGTGTTCAGGGTGCTATTGGTTGGTTCGGTTTGATCCAACTCATTGTTTGTCACAATCAGTGAAGGAAACATCGCCACTCTTCAAAAAAGAGCAGATTTGTGGGGCACACAGCTAATGGATGTCCTCTTTAAATTTACCATGAGCCTCTTAGCTCCCTCTCTGATTGTTGCTATTCTGTGCCTAACCAGTCAGTCTGATGGAAGGCCAAGTTTTTAGGATAATGGACTTGATGTTAAGCTCCATGAGATGTTCAAAGTGTGGGATATTATTGCAGCACTCAATCCTGCTTCTGCTCACTTTGATCCCTAACCTACTGTGATGCTGTTTATTCACACTGAATAGGTGACTCCTAAAAAGCAGCAGGGTTGCTCTAGTATGTATTTGGAGATTTCTAAGTGGGGAAAAAAGCTGAGCAGTTTTCTCATGAAATCTTAATAAAATACCTTTCAAATTTTGGGACTTCCCCTTTTTTATGTTACAACCACAACGTATTGTGTGTGTATTGGTAAAAGCTGACAACAGTCGAAGTGAGATGTTAAAAGTTGACCTTCTCTCATCTTGTTTTGTTCTTTCTCAGCCACAGCATCTCAGCAGGAGCCAGAGGCGGAGCCCAGCTCAGAGGCGTCGGTCAAACCTTCAGGCCACTCTCCTGCTGTGCAGTCCGGTCCTCCGGCCACGGGCTCCATATCAGACAAAAGCAACTCTCCCACATATGCCGACAAAAGCAAGGACAGTTCTGGCGTCACTGTGACCTAATAGATACACTACAGACACCTGGGTTGAGTGAATGTGAGGCAGGTGGCCTCCAAGTTGGTGCTTCATGCCCTGCACCTTTATGACAAATCACTTTTTTTTTTTTTCTTTCGCTTTCCATTCCCATGTGTATATCTGCTTGCTGGGCTGTTCTCAGTTCGCTTCTCTTTTTCAGTTTCAACATCTGTGTTTAAGTCAGTTAATCATGTGAAAGTAGTTTGTCTCAATATGTAAAATGTTTTCGTTCTGCAGTTTTGTGTTTTTGCTCTGACCGTATCATCCCAAAGGATAGTCTCTTCATTTCCTCTCTTCATTGCTGCTCAACAGGACTTTGCTGCTGTTCTTTATTTGTGTTTTTTCTCCATATTGTGAGACAAAACATCTGAAACGGCCTTCAGCATCGACACACAATTATGGTGCCATCCCAGATATTTTGACTGAGAGGTTTCTTTCTGCTGTTTAAGATACACTTGCTTCATGTCGGTTAGTAACGGGTTTCAATGATAACATTTCAGTCCATCATGTCAGTTTTGGCATTTTTGGTTTCATACCAGTTTTGTATTGTAGTTCTGTGATGTATAGCTACACATTTACAATTCAAAAAAAAAAAAGATTTATGAAAAAGACAAAATTTAAAGTGTACAGTTTTTGTAAGAAGATACCTAAACAATATTTATAGTGTTACATGTTTTTATAGTATTGTTTATTGCAATCACATTTCTATGCGTTTAAGAAGAGTTGTTTGAAATTAAACTTCTTCACATGAATGTCAGCTCTTAGTGAAGTCTTTGTGTAGCACGTTACCCAAAGCAGATGTAAATCCCATCAAAGATGTGTCCAACTGAGTAGACCTAAATATAAATCTCGTTTTGGCCATATATTTCCTGTGAGCATGTTTGTGTTGAGCTTTGTCTTGTTACTGTTTACATATTGTAAATAGAATAAATGGACTTGTGAAGAACAATATGCTCAGGTTATTTTATTGATTATGTACTGCTAATGATCCAAAAAAGGTCTCTGATATAAAGATATTATGGGGTATTTATTAATGCTGCAAACACAGTTGACGATTATCTGACTATAAATCAATGCTTACACCAGATGTTGTATAGTTGTACAATCGTGTCCAAAAGTTTTGAGAATGATTCAAATGTTAATACTTCCAAAGTCTACTGCTTCAGTTTACATAACAACAATTTGCATAAACTCCCGAATGTTATAAAGAGTGATCAGCGTAACAGTAATTAATTGCAACGTCAATAGTTGCCTAGAAAAGGAACTTTATCCCCTAAAACACATTTCAACGTCATTGCAGCCCTGCCGTAAATGGACCAGCTAACATTGTTTCAGTGATTGCTCCATTAACACAGGTGTGGGTGGTGATGAGGACAGGGCTGGAGATCAA
>JAUZNJ010006605.1:0-18286 GCA_034780135.1 Jordanella pulchra | reverse complement strand
GTGCTGACTTCACCGTCACACCGGTTCCCAATCCACTCATCAGCGGGACTTCAAGAGACGGCAGCTGCCAGCTCACCAACGCTTGAGTGTTAGCCAGTTATGGTAAATCTGAGCCCTCCAGTGTTTCAGTAGAGTTTTTTTAGTGGAAGCTGATCTAACTCCTCCTGTTGTCTGGATTCTTTCAGCCATCTCTGAAGACAACTAGTCCGGCTAAATTCCCGAGTTTCTCCTGTGACGCCGTGGACAAATTACCTGTTGTTGCCCAAAGCAACCACTCTTCAAGCCCTTCGACCTGTCCGCCCTCCACCGCTGTCCAACCTACACCTTCCTGCCCAGATTCTCAGCTCCCCACTCCTGGCGGCGTAGTTGGTTTCCTCCCACTCCCGTGTAAGCATATTGCTTGAGAGGTAACACTCATTTCCGACGGTCATTGAACTCACCACCTGATTCCGCTGCTGTTTCCAGATGTTCCCGGCTTCCTGATTGTTTTTTCGTCCACTTCGATGCTTAAGAGAATCTACTTGGAAATCCTGTTTATTCCTCTTTAATAAATCACTTAACTGATCTCTGAGTCCTGACTAGTGTTCTGCATGTGGGTTCGTAGTGTAAACACAAGCATGACACTCAACAATTTTGAAATACTTCAAGACCATCTATAGTGAGCTACAATATTCCTTCAGCAGAGAAGAATCCGAAACATTGGCCACAAACTTTGGAGTCCTCTTGTTAAGCATCTTCTGAACCAAAGACACGACTGTTGCTCAGAGAAAGTTCAGATGAAAGTAAAGTTTGCTCTTCATTTGGAAATAAATATCCTATAGTCATATAGTCCAATCTTCTAACTTCTTGAGAAGTTCAGTATTGCAGTTCTGCTGCAGGTTGGTAGTAAACCCAGCTCTGTTTAACTCAATAGAGGACCGTGCTTTTAATAAGTATGAGGAGAGCAGAGGAGTGAACCCACACCCAAAAACCTGAATTAACATCACAGGTATCTTTAGTTCTGGTGAGCTAAGTCAGCAGAGAAGTTAAAAAAGGGACAAAATTGATTATAATTTTCACAAGTGAGGCAAATTTGATCAAAAGAAAATGCTAATTATTTTGATGTTGATATATCCATTAAAAGCTTAGCATCTTCAAAATACAAAACAATTGAAAGTAAAGAACACACCTAAAGCTCTTCAAAAACATTTAGGAAAGAAAATGCATGTAGATAAGTAATGCAGTGATGCAGTTTTCATTATGCTCACACAAGACATCATAGCCTGTGTATCTCTAAAGGATCCGTCTTTGTTACATCACTGAATGAAATTGAACTAGTTGCATTTAGTGCTTTAAGTATCATTTTACATTTTATGAACATAAACAAGCAATAATTCAAGTCACACTTGGTATAAAGTTGCACAACAACAGTCCTCTTACTATTTTTTTGTTACCCTTTGATACCTTTGATTTTCTAGTGTCATATTCCACATTCTGGTCTACAACCTAAAGTTTTTGTACTAACCTTTAATTAAATGACTCTATAATAAAGTTACTGCTTTTACAATCGGCCTACTATTTGATATCAGAACCGTAGATCACAGGAGTAAATGCATGAACATCTGTTAGCAGGACATAGACTCAGCTCTGTAACATATCCTTCAGTAAAAAGCTTTCAAATCTGAACATCTGCAGTGAAATAGGTCTATTAGGTAAAAGCTCTTTGAAAGGATCTTAGTGCTGTGGTGTTAACGGCTTTATATGTCTCAGCAGGTAGAAATGCAACCGATCGTTACTGCAATTAGCGCTGTGATTATGAAAATGTTAAAAGGTTGATCTTAGCATTTAGATAAAAGCACTGCTACACAAGTTTATCATGGTAGAGCTGTACATTAACATTACTGTACATTAGGAAGAAATAAAGGGAAGTAGGTCTATTCTATAGATGAATTGCTGCACTAAGACATGTGGTCTAAAGTAGCAGGAGGCAAAAAGACACAAATACATACTGATTGTCTCTTCTGTGTAAATCTGTTTCTCGATATTTCTCTTTCCTGCCTCCAGTTTGCTTCTGTGCCAACCTGCATTAAAGTGCAGCACTCTCAAATGTCAAAGGGACTAAGATTTAATTACCGGCCATCTTTTTAAACCTTTGAGTTCCACCTCTTTGAAGGAACTTTATATTTGTGAGTATTACATAAAACTTTTAAGTAAAAAGAAAAAGAAAACCTTTTATCCATCCTTCACCTCTCCTGCTTGTGTTTGTCCTCTCCCACATAAAGGGGCGGCAAAGTGTCAGAAAAACCTTTGAGTCACAGCCATCCTTGATCCAGCTTATCGTTCACACCAGAAGACCAACTGCATTAGAAAGAAAAATGTTGGATGAGGTTCATTGTTGAGGCCTGAATGTGGTTTTGAGTGTTGTCTCCTCTGCAGCTGTTACCTGTGGAGGAACTTCAGCTATCATGAATAACAGGAAATAAATTTAACAGCTCTAGATGTATTCATAGCTTTAGAAAGTGGAATAAAATGCATTACAACTTCCTTATTACTCTTAAGATACTGGTATAGAAGAAGACCAGCCTGAGGATGATGTGAAAAATGTTACAGTCTTTCTTCAGCAATTAGATCCTGTTCTGCATTTATAAAGACTTGCAAAAGATTCATACACCTTTATGTACTTTATGTAAATAAGCAAGTATAGGTATTGAGCTCCCTTTATTCTGAATCCCCCTTAATACCATTTAGACCTCTGTCTAATTTGATCCCAGTATCAATACAGCTGCTCTGCAAAACCCTCAGAGGTTGATTGGAGAATTACGCTACTCACAAAGAATGCAGTTCATAATCTGAAATTTAAAAGTGTGCATAAATACAAGCAAAGGAGAAAATCAAGACAAACGAGGTTGATAATGAAATCGGAGTCAGGTAATCCTGGAGGAGCTGCAAAGATTCACAGCTCATGTGGCAGAATCCGTCCACAGCCCAACTGTTAGTCAACAAACATATCATAGCACAAACACATGCATAGATCATTAATGATTTTGAAACAGAATAAATAGTGAGACAAAGGTAGGCATAGAAAATATATACCAGTACAGACAATTCAATTAAGTTTCCTAAAATAAAGAAAGAAAAACCCAGATTTCTATTCCCTAATGAAAAACATCCAGAGAATGGCTGATTATAAACGTTTATTTTATACTTTATTAAATTTTGTTGCGTATTTAATTGAGTATAAAGTAGCAGTAGAGGTGTTTCATAGCAGATGGTTGAGCCATTGAGACAAAGGGCGGATTGCCAGTGAAAGAGAGGAAAAACAACCTGAGTCTGTGCTGCCAGCTTACACACTGTCCTGTAAAACACGCCACTTCCATTATACTGTTTTCTGTGGGAGATGTTTGATAAACACACCTGCAATTTATTCAAAATGATTGCAGGGGACATGTTCACTATCTGTGAACTGTGGTGTAGATTATACATTTTTTTTAATCCACCCTCTTTCTGTAGCCATCAAACAACTTGCATAAACTGGCCTGTTTTTGGCTGAATATCCAACCATTCAACCATTCTACCTGTAGCATGCTGCACTTTCAGTCACAGACCTTGATCTACTAATAAGTACTAAATTGCTTTTATAATTAAAAACAGGTGCAAAATGGACTGCCATATTTAATACCTTTTCAACAGGCTCATGGTCACAGGCTTTCTGATTCTGGTCAGCCAAGTTCAAGTGCTAAATGCTAGTGTAACCCTGGCTTTCCTTCTTTAAAAGACACGCTATGGACTCTGTGTCGTGTTCTTTCTTGTGTGAAGGTAAGATGTGTTCCTTGCAGAAGAGGAATCAGGATACAAGGCTCTTTGTTTTAGGGAGACTTGGGCTCGTTTATTTCCTCCACCTTACAGGCAGTAAACACACTGTCAGCATTCAACCATTTTCTTTTTACAAAGTAATCAAATATCATCAAAACAAAATTTAATTTGTATCTAACTGGAAATAACTCAGTATATTAATGTAACATGTTTTTTACACTGGGCTAGAAGAGCTGCTGCTTACCTTAAATCCCCTGCACTACGGTGTCCCCGGCAGGACAAACATGTAAAATTTGTGGTAATGCCAGCAATTGCAGAAAACAACAGCATCCTTTTTTTGAACATTTATGCACTGCTTTACACTAGCTTGCTTTATCCATTCCAAGACCAATTTGGACTTTTGTTCTGTTAGAACATTTTATCAAGTCTTTAAAAGAGCCGGTCACAGCTGAATAAATAAAGCTTTACATTTTTCTTGTCTAACACTATACCTTTGCTTCCATGTATTTTGCAGTTTTAGCTACTTTGTACACTTTAAAGAATAAAAGCCTCTACCTGAGTCCAGGTAAATTACTTCGGGGGGCTAAATTTGGCCTGCGGGCCTTCAGTTTGAAAGATGTGTAAGAAAACCCAATTATGTTCATGTTTTAATGATCGTTTAATCATATAATTTCATACTAAATTTAACCAAAGTTTAAGAATTTTCTTATGTCCATCCCCTTTGTGCAATGCACCATTATCACTTCCAGCAGAACAAACCTATTATACTACCACTACCGTGCTTAACAACACAAACACATATAACACACTTCTTATCATTATGGTTGAATAGCTTAATATTGTCTCTTCTTACTACCTAACATACGTCCAGAAGGCATTGAGACTGTCTCTGTGGGCAGCGGCAAAGTTCAGTCAAACCTAAAGTTGTTTAACATGCACTAAAGGCATCCTCCTTGCTGTCTTTCTTTTCCTTTTTATGTAAGCAGGTGCATAAATTTATGATCATGTAAACACACATTTCTGATCGATTGTGTACTTTCTGTATTGTTTTTATTGCAGAGCTAGTTGTAGCTTCCCTGATGTGATTTAAAATACAAATATAGGCAACCAACAAATCCATTAGATCATTGCTGCTTATACATGTTAATACATAAAAAACATATTTAGTCAACATCAAACACAGTTAAAATTTCATAGTTGAATGTTGCTGCTGTTGAACAGCGATTAATAAAAGTGATTTGAGTACCAGAGGTGTGCAGCTGAAGTGTGCATGGGGGGTAAAAAGCCTCCCCAGTCTCATCTTCAAGGTAAACAGAGATCTGACAGCCTGCTTAGGATGCAGGTCGTACTCATGTTTGTGCGTGTAAATTTAATAAAGTATGCTGCTGGCCGCTCTTATGTAATCGATCTTCAACTCTTGTGCTAAATTGCTGCTATAGTAACGAGTATAACTCGGTGCAAAGCTCTTCCTCTGTTTTATTATTCGCTCTCACAGCTTTTGTTCTTTGGCCACACCGAAACAAAATAAAAGACGCAAGATTTTTACCCATCCTCTCTCCTCTTCATCCACTCCACTGCATGTTTCTCATCCCCTTGGTTCCCCTTCATCTCCTATCCGCCCACCAAGTCTCTATAACCCCTCATCTTCATCATCCTCTCTCCCTCTCTGGTCCTCTCTTACCTTCACCTTCCTCCTTCCTAGTTGATTAATAATTTCCAACACCATGTCTGGTTCATGCTGACCGTCAGAACAACAGACTGAATCAGCCAGAGTTACACTGTGAATTTTTTCATGCACCATTTTTTTTTTAAATTCCTCTGCCTTGATTATTTTCTCTCCTTCTGTCTCGCACTTCCACCCACTAGCCCTCCTTGCTGTCTGTCTTGCCATTAATCTCTGCAGCAGCTCTTATCTCAGGGAATACACTGAATACAACTGCTTAGTATTAAAATTAAGCTTTGAGAAATGTTGCCCCCTAATTCCCCTTACAAACTATGAGACCACTCACCTAGTGCAGGCTAATTATTGTTATATTCTAATTGTAACTATCCTCTTTCTTACCTTTCCAGCTTCACAATGTGGCTATCTTGAATGAAATGCTAATAGAGCAGCACTGAGTACCATGTAGGTGTTGTATGAAAGCAAAAGAAACAGACAAAGGAGCAACAATTCAAACACTTTTAACCAGTGCTCAATTAAGGACTGAGCATATTTTGATTATTGTAACATCTGTGATTTGATTAAAATGTATTCTCTGATATTTTTAAATTCATTGTCTGTTTTCCAAGCAAAGAAAAGTTTTTTCTCTTAAACATTGTTCACTAAATTATCTATAGGGTTAAAGTCATGGCCTTCTTAAAAGCTTGATGTGAAGAGATGACGCTAAAGAGTTATCTGTCTTTACCTTTGTGAAATTCTCCCGTATCTGACCTTCAGGATGATGCTGCCACCCCTGTGCTATAATGTAAGATAGCAAAAGTCATATCTTCACTTCTTCAAACACATTTTTCTCACTGAGGCCAAATAGTTCAATCTTTTTCTTTTTGAAGCATTAAAAGCTGTTAGACAGTTTCGGGTCATCCAAAAGAAAAATGATTTTATTTATTATTGAAGCATTTTTATCCTGTCAGATAACCTTTGCATTTTTGAAAAGATATCAAATATCCAACTATAAATATGTAAGAAGCTTGTTGATAATGTCTTAAAAAAGACAACTTTTAACCACATATGTGTAGATGTGGTTTTAGATCCTGCATGTATGTTTTGTTTTCCTGTGGATGAATACAATGCATAGAGCAATCTTACTTTTTGCGTTGTTCCCATTGCGCCGCTTTCCATTGGAAAAGAAATGAAAAACTGCAAGCTGGACTCCAGCACTTCCATCCATTTTAACTTCCATAAACACATAGCTTCCTAGTTGTCATTACGCCCTCTCCTGCGGGACAGTTAATAAATGAATGAATGCAGTTCACACAGGAGATCACATAAAAGTGGCATACATTTGGAAATGTGAATGATCACATAAAACCATCGGATTTCACAAAAAAATCTGAATTGAGTATCAAGGCCTGCAGCGTGACATAGCCTTAGTCACTTCCCAGTCACCAGTTAGCGCCATAACTAGCTCCAGCTGCTAATTAACCTCAAGTCTTTCCACCTGTTTCACTCCCTTTATATACCTGCCAGAATGTAAACTAATCACTCTCCTTATATTGGTTCCCAGAGGTTTGTTACTCTGGTAGTTTCTGTCATTAAGCCTTTTTTTTTTGGAAACAGCAGCTTTTGGCTACAACCTTGTTTTATGTTTGTTTGCTTTTACTTTCTTTCTATTCTATAGTCTATTTCATGTAAAGCACTTTGAATTCTCCATGTACTGAATAGTGCTACAAATAAACTTGACTTGCCTTCTGAACTGCTCCAAGCCACATCTGACCATTACAGTGGCAGAACTTTACTGCAGATTCAAGCCTCGGCTAATCTCTCTCCAAACTAAAGTCTAGCCTGGTGCTATCTGCTGCTCTGGTTCTAGTCTGCCTTTGCATGAACATTCTCACCCTTGTCAATAAAACCTTAAAACATGTTGTGTCAGCTTGAATTACCGGATTCTCCCTGCAGATAAGTAACACATCCAGAGAGGGTTGTAGTCTTTCGCTTGAGGCAAGAACTTCCTTTGAAACCTAAAGAGGGCGAGCTACCTGAGAATCATGGAGATTATCTTCCTCCTAGCAGCTTCACACTCAGCTTGTCAGCACAACGTCTCAGTAAATGGAACTGGAATCTGCAGGTCACCTAACTAGACCACGTCTAACCCTTGGATGCACCAAGAAATCATGTCTGTAAAGGGTCCCAAACTCCTTACTATTTGGCTTTAGATGTAGTTTAAATATCTTTATTTTAAAAATGCAATCCTGTTTAAGACACCGATGGATTAAAATCTCCTCCACTGATGGTATTTGGACATATATTTAGTCCTCTGTCAGTCATGACTCATCAATGTCCCAGAAAATGCACGTTCTGTCTGTAAGTAAATGTCACACATCTGGTTGGATGGGTTTAAATCTCTCTATTTTTTTTAAGTCTTGGTTACTATGGAGATGGGCATCATTGGTGACCCTCAACAAAACTTATGCTAAAAAGGCCAAAGGGTTGCTATGACAACTGGAAGCAAAACAAGACAAGGGTTGGGGGAGGGGTAGAGTTGGAGAGGGTCTCCTCCAGCATGTCAACAAACATAATCACAAAAGCACAAACAGAAAAACATGCAGAGAAATAGGAATGGAGATGTGTGTAAATGTGTTAAAATACATTTAGACTTTTTCATTCCTAGTCACTCCCAATCACCATCATCCTTAAGGCATTCCCCTCAGCATGTGCACAATCTCACACTATGACAACGTTGCACGGTGACAGCCTGCCTGGTGCTCGTTAGAAAATAGTCAAATGAATGTTAATTGGGAGTAATGTGTAGCTTAGATGTAGAGCCTGTCATATTAGAAAGCAGATCTCTCACTGTGTAAAACTAAAAAATAAAGAAATAAAGATCTGGATCTTTGCTAATCCTTGTTTTGTAACTTTCCTTTAATCAATACAATTTAAACCATATTTCTACACTTTAAAATAACAGAGTTGATATTAAATGAGCCTTTTTATCGGGTGCTAACTTGTGCTAAAGAGGTGCTAATACCTGGAAAGCACCAAAAATGCTCCTTAAATGGTTTTACAATTTAAATAAAATATATACAAGTTAGTTTATGTTTAATGAATCTCTCTTTACTGTTAAGCTCTACTCATCTATTCGAGGAAAGGAGGAACATTCATCAAAATTTTCAGACCTAGTTGGGCGACAAAAAAAATGTCTTTTGTCACAGTTTTATTCCACAATTATCAATTTCTTATTTTTAAATTTCACAGAAAAAAACGTCTAAAGGCAACAACCTGAATAAAATATATAAATTTGAATTACAATATTACAATAACCACTGAATGCACATGTGATGGGTGCAAAATCAAAACCAATATAAAGCCTTACAATCAAAATCCAACAAAAACTATCTAGGTTAAGACAACAACTTTGAAAGGTAACAGTCAGACAGAATAAATGTTAACTTGAAAGATTTGTAACCTGAAAATATTAAAATAGCCAAAATCCCCAGGAAATATTGGGGCTTAATCTATTTTTTCATCCTGCAATTTTGCTCCCTGACCAGCAGATGGTGCCCCAGGGAGCCGCCTGTGTCGCCTGATGGTAAAGCCAGCCCTTAAAGAGATGCTACTGTACATGTGAGCCTCCCTGCATCACAATATTGCAGCATGATTGGCTGACCCATTTTGGGTCAATCTTGAACTGTAACCAAGAGCAGGACAAGATGGATTCCAGTTTGTGAACACACAAATAAGTTAGTTTATTGTCGAAAAGCCCAAAATGGGTAGAACTTTGAACCACAGATGGTCAAAGGGGTGAAAATGACAGATAATTGTGTCGCTCTGAGCAGAGAGCCATATCAAAAAGCAGACCTGGCTACTTTAATCCGTCCATGTGTTCGTCTGACTTGTGTTTAATTGCATGTTTGTTTTTATGGGGAAACCGGGGGCCTTTTGGAAGCCTTTATTCCCTGCAGCATGACTATTACTGAACATCTGACAAGCCCCCTGTTAGCTTCATTTGTGCTGCACTAATTGGAAGTTAAAAGACTGAGAAAAGGGACTCCACATGTCAACATAAACACCGATGGCCCGCAGTGGCGCTTGTTGGGAAAAACCTAGTAATTGACTGTCACACATGTCCAATGAAATGCCTTCACACTAACAACCTTTGCTGTTTAAAAAAATAAACTGGATCAGGAAAGGAAAAGCTGATAAATTTGGTTGAATAAGACGAAAACCGAGGAGCTGCAAGATCCTGGAAAGAAAACATAGTTAGCTGAGAGATGTAAAAAGCCAGATATACAAATTACTTGAACAATGACACAAAGACATTTTAAATCTTGCTGCCTTTTAAACATCCAACAAAGCAGAGAATCAATCTAAGCTGCACTTGAAAAGAAACTAATTAATTTTATAAAAGAAGACGTTTAGAGCAGGGAGTAGAAGAGTTTCAGATCAAATAGATTTCTTTACCATAAAACTGCAGCTTCAGCTCAGATCCGTAATCTGCCTTTACTCAAATAAATACTAAAATAGAAAAGGTAGCGAGAGTAACTAGAAAACATTTCTTCTGCAACATATACTTAGCCATAAATCTCAAACTTTGTATCAAATTTCTGAGAGACTTTTAAATTTCTAACTGTTTAAAAAGAGGTGATAAGACGGACATCAGCGAGAAAGCTTTCTATTTTCTAGGCTTCCGAATCCAAAGAGGGAAACCCTCCAAAAATACAATAATATGACCAGATCCGCCTGTAATCACAGCAGAGGACAGCTTTACCAAGATTCCCCCATTAGCTGAGCTTGGATATGATGAGAACCTCAGCTCAAAGGAACCACGTTGGTTCCATGATAGTTGATGCAATAATGTCCAGATCTCAGTAAAGTTCCTGTTTATCCTGAAAAGGTTGTTTCCCCGTCTGAGAAAATAATTTACTCAGGATCCTTAAAAACCTTGAACTCTTCCTTTAACTTTTTCCATAGAACATTGTAACATAATTCATGTCAGTTATCATCGCCTTCCTTAATTTATTTCTATTATCCACCTTCTTGTGGTTTTTATATATATAATTGAATTTTACAAGCAGTCTCTTCCATAAAAAGGTATTTATTGAACAATTGTGAAAGAAAACTCATAAAACAGCTTTAAAACTTTGAAGCCTTTGTTTCTCTTATAAACCCAAGTAAACCTAATAAAGCAAAGAATGGTGATTTATCAGACAACAGAGAAACATGTAAACAGCAAATGCCTAAACCTAATTAATTCTTTGGGGGAAAAAAAATAAAAAAAAAAAAGCAAGAGAAAAACTAAGAAATAAGGCTCTATACAAAGATGTGTGTGAATTATTCAGACTTGTCTCCAGTAAATAACAGACACACTTGTTTAGAAATAAGCCTCTTATCTGTTGATCACACAAAGCTGATCAATGAAAATGATTCTCAAGATGCCATCAGTCACTCCTGGGATTTCTGCAACCTCATGTCTGCTTTCTGTGCTGTGAGATAAGAGCTGCTTTTCTACATATGCGATGGGGACAATGACAAGTTTCAGATTACACCTGAGCAGGAAATAAATACATCTCCTTTTACAAGGTTTGTGCAAAGGTTGTTCTCTGTAATCAAATGAGCCTCAGCACTTTAAAGTTCACACAGGGGGGAATTCAGAGCGTCTACTTGCAAGTTTAGGGGCTCACTAAGAAAAAAGCTAAATAAAACATCTGGTGAAGGGATTTCTGATGGAGCTGCATTTTGATAGGATCATTAAAGCGTTTTTTTTTTTTTTGTTTCTTTTACTTTGGAGACTGGCAGGTGGGAAACACATTAAAGTTAATGCTGTTTACATTTATACAGAATGAATGCCTTTTTATTTGCCACAGATGAGGATAAGAGTTAAAAAGGTCATTTAACTTCAAAAAAAATCATTCTAAACTTCACATGCCTGCAGAACACCACTGATTATTAGACTGCAACGGAACAGAGGGATGATTTTAAAAGGTTTTTCTTTTTTTTACATCTTTAATATTTAATATTGTCCATGTTGCTTATTCAACAAAGAAATAACATTTATCAGAAGGAATATCTACCTGGTTGCATTAATGTCCACGCTTTGCTAATTATTAAAGCTTCTTTAGATCCCGTTACACACTTTTAGCATCGGCTGTTATTAATCTGGTGACGAGTTAAAGGTGATAGAAGATACGGGATGGAGGCTAAAAGCAACACTGGAGAATCTGCATGAACTAAACAACCTAAAAGTTACAAAATAATGTAACTTTTAATAACACAACATTTTGGCACTGTCATATAAAGTTATTATGTGATTAATTGGTTAACTATAAGTAAACACATTTAGTGATCAAACAATCAAATGCTCATCATAGTAGTTAACATAACACTGAATTAAATTTGTTGATGCCTATGAATACATTTAAATTATTGCTTAAAAGCTGCAATTTTAATACATGTTTGCATCAATAACTAAACAATTCAATTAGATTCAGTTAAAAATACTGTATTGATTCTGAAGTGAAATTCATTGTTGTAACTCTAATAGTTTTATTTTTATTTTTTAGGCAGGAGCAACACACCCAGAGAGAAGCATGGTGGTGGCAGCATCATGCCAGGGTTGGGAGAGGAGTTTACTGACAGGGTGAGGGATATTATGCAGAGTTCCAACTTACAGTAAGTTTTGACTGAACATTCTGACGTCTGCAGTAAATCTGAAACAGAAGAGGAGTTTATTTATTTTTAGGATCAACCATGAGTGCAGCCATCTGCATAACGGAAGGCTTTACCAAAAAATTAGATATTGTAGAAAATCAGTGGAGTCGCCTGCAGAAACTGTTAATTAAGACGTTATTTTTACGATCTGCACAACTTTTGCAAGGGAGCAGGTGAATAATAACAAAAGTAGGACGGTGAGAGAAACAGAACTGAAGGTTGCTTCAAAAAAGCATTAGCTGACCTGTTCAGGACCATAACAGAGCAGCAAAAAGACAAAAGTGAAATCTGCCAAAAGAAAACACGTAGAGTAAATGTGACTGTGAAGTAAAAAGGGGAAAATATATTAAAATGTTCTCTGGTGTCTGAACTGAAATAACCACAAAAAAAATCACAGTTAAGACTATCTGTTTTGTTCTGAACAGCAAGGACAACAATGAGTTTGTTTGCAGAGATAAACAAAAAACCGACAGACAGAAAATATAAAGAAATATAAGGAGCTGAGATAAACTGGAAACCGTGTAATAGCAGTAGAGAGACGGGCTGGAAAGGCATTTTTTGTGTTGTTTGAGCATTTGATGAGTCAGACGGTACAAAGTTCTAAGGTTCAACGATCAAAGCATTACTCAGACTCATCTGCACACATTCACTCAGGGGAATAAATAAAAACAAAATGCAGAACTCCTTTCAAATGCGGCTGTTTTGAAGGACATTGAAACTTGGAGTAATGCTGCACAGTATCTCACAAACACTCACAGGGCAGGCTGCCTTAGCTAATCTTCTTACTAATCACAAGGTTTGACTGTTGAAACAGAACAAAGTTCACACTGACAACAGTGAGAGAGTGGCAGAGAGTAGAAAACAGTAACAGATATGATCAAAAAGGAAACTGCGGAATGGATCAGATCTCAGAGCAACAAGGGACTTTTACTCTTTTTAAAAACTGTTTTTCTCACCTTCTGAAAGTGATCAGACTTTAAAACTTCAACTCAGGGAAAATCATTTACATCTGGAACCAGAACTTTAAAAAAAAAAAATCAACATGTTGATGGATCCTGAAAACTGTGAGTTAAAACCTCCCAAAATGAACGAGTGCAGTTGTTTTGGTACCAGCTGTGTTCTTCCAGGACACGGGATGGTCTGTTCTGTTCCCTCCTCTGTATTTCTATTGCCGTTGGCTTTTGTCATCAGACGTCAGTGGGTGAAAAACCGAATAATTTCACGGCAGTTTGCTTCAGGAACAAGAGTGTAATTTAAATTCAGACCATAAGTGCTCTTTCACATGCAGGCTGTAATTTAAACAGGTTCAAACGCTACCTAGAAATAACTACTAACAGCATGAATCTGTGCCACTTCAGCCAGTATAAATCATACATGTGGTGATTATTGTAAATCATGCCTGGCTTTCAGAAACCTCTGTGGAGATCAGCAGAGAAGTTCTAGGATTCATGAGAAACTCAAGCTTACAAGGCTTAAAGCGGTTGTATTATAATTTAAATCTACCTACAAGCTGGGTGTAAAATAGTTTTTTTATAGCAATTGTAACGTTAATTGTTTGGCTGATGTTAAATATAGACAAAAAAAGGACAGAACATGGAAAACAGAAAAAAAAAATCCCCAAAAATAACTACATCAAACAATGTTATATGATGAAAATATGGGTAAAGGGGACCATGTTTAGTGAGAAAAAAAAGATACATAAAAGAAAACGGATAAAAAACATTCATAAATTCTAGCCACATAAGGAATACAAATATGAGTTAGACAATATAAATAACTAAAACATGCTCATCTTTAACTTGCTTATAGGAGAATATGCATCATTGTGTGACCCAAGCAGTCAGCAGCTGAGAATATGAATCTAAAATCCTTTTTATACACAGCAGTCGTTGGTTCAGTGACTGCAGGATAGTCCAAACCATCATCCTTCCTCCACCATGCTCAGCAGTAGGCAGGTGTTGGTTTCCTGTGCTGTGCATTAGGGCCAAACAACATACGACCGAAGATCAATCCAGAGACCTTATGTACTTTAGATGCATCTCTGCAAACTAATCTTTATCAGCAAAGTTAGAAAGATTTCAGCCTGACGTGTCTTCCAAGTTCGACACACATGTTTACTTTTATCTGTGTAGTTATAAACTTTAATATTTTAAGATGCTAAAAGAGGAGGAACAGTCTGAACTGTTCTCAATATTCTGACTTTTCTTTACATTATTTCACAAAAAAACTTTCTTAAACTAATAGAAAAACATCTCTAAAGGCCAAAATCAAATGAATCATCAATCTTAATTGGCTGCTAGTTACCCTCCTAAATCCAGATAAAGGAACGATTCTGTAGTCGGGTTCCAAAGCGTTGGTTTTATATTCTAGAAGCTGAATCTAACCTAAACTTAGATCAGAATCATCCTAAAACCTGCAGAAAATCATCTCCCCCTTTTATCAAGTTTATATCCAGCTGGTAACGCTGGACAAAATCTATCCTTCAGTTTTATTACGACTGATTCCTCCTTTCTACGCCTCCTGAGCATATTTCATCAATAAGTTATCTATTCCAACAGTTGGAGATTATTTGTGATAAATGAGAGCTTAGTTAGTCCCTGTCATGTGAAGGCAGCGTTTATAGTAGCTGTGCGGTGCTACTCTGTGAGTTTCTCCAGGATCAAAGCAGCTTCCTTCAGTTCAAACAGCTTCTTTGGTCTGTTTGAACGCAGCACATTAACAGAGGAAGCTGAGCACTAGAAAACACTGAGCTGCATTACCTGTCATCTGGAGGTTTATAGTAAATAATCTCATTTGCAAACACTTCATTCACATAGTTACAGAAAGCCACAGCGCCTTTGAGGCTGTGGGGTTATTTTACAACATGATTGCATCTTCTGCAGCAGGGGTGTGAGCACGGTCTGTTTCAAGAGGAGTCGTGTTGTTTTACGTTAACCCAAACCAGGTGGTTTTACATACCCGGTTGGTCTGTGAGCTAGTTGGGTTAGTAGCTGAGCATCCGCCCACTGATTTAAGCTGGAGGCTGTGGTGACAGATGGGATGGAAATGAAGCCAGTACATGGATATACCATTTCTGTTGAAGAATATTCGAAATGTGAGACTAACGCAAACTGGGGGGGAACAAAAACATATATAAAACATGTGAGCAGCTGTAAACGAGCTTCAAACGTTAGAGTTGAAAGACAAAAAGAAGGTTAAAAGTAAAACTTCCAGCCTGCTTCTCAACATTTATGTGGAAAAGGAAAAGAAACTCCTGTTTTTTTTCTGAAATTGAATATAATTAAACAAAAAAATAGAGATATCTCAAGTAAGAAAAACCAAACACCCAACTGAGCCATGTTATACTGCTTTTAAAACTGACATCCTGATCATACTGTATGCATTAAGTGCTGCTAATTAAATGCACTGCTAAAAATCATTAGCAGGATCTGTGTCCTCTTGTACAGACAGACAGTTCACTTTCCTGCAGGATTTAGTTGGAAAAGTAGCGTAAAGGTTGGGTTTAGCAGGCTCTGTTGCATCTTCTAATGATCAGGTGCCTAATTTAATCATCTACAGCAGCTTAATTAGCCTACAAGGCTTATTGCGTAGCACTCTATCTGCATAGGCTCGATTTACTGCAGTACCAATTTATGAGCTAACGTTGTCCTTCTGAAAATGAAAAAAAAAAAGTCAACTTCTCACTTTTCCATCCTTATCAGACCAGAACCATGAGTGAAATCAAATTCCTAACTTTTCCTGACCTTTCCAGGTTACATTGGAACACAGGGAATGGATCACAGTTTAACGAGGCACAGAATCAGATATTTAAGATGCCGTAGTGAATGTAGATGAACAGTAGTGACATGGTTAGCAAAGGTGAAATGCTCAAAGAGCAAAACATGGGAAAAAAAAGCCCAGATATGAGAAATTTCACACCATCTCTTTTAGGCCCCTAGACTAGGTTTTCATATCTCATCACAAATCTGTGAAATAAGATGTATTATAATACCAAAATGTCCGATTAAAGATTTTTTTTATGTCTGAATATGCCTTGAGTTTAATTATGTCACACCATCCCTGACATTGTCTCCTTTTTTTTTTCCTAGAACAAGCATGGAGGTGTTGAGTGGCCCCTGGGCTGAACTGGCCCTTTTCCTGCGACAGACCGTCACAAACACAGACAGCTTTCTTCCTCTCTGGCTCTTTGGATTGCTGCTATTCCTGTCAGTCTGCCTACTGCTGCTGCAACTAATTATCTACTTCAGCTGGAAACTCAGACAAGGTGGGCACGATTTTAGCTTTTCATTTCAGGTTAGCCAGATTACTCACACTGAAGGAGTGCAACTAAACAGGCACTGCAGCAGACTGGCTTCAGGTTCAGATAAACTTATTTTTATGTTTAAAAAAGGGGAGCAGTCGATTAGAGGAATGAGAAGAATTGATTTCATATTTCCGGACATCTAAATACTCAAACGCGCTGCAAACGCCAGGCAAGGATTGTTTATACCTCTAGATTTGTTGGGTTTGACACGACTACTCATATCGCCTGTGGCTACAGAGAAATATTTTTGTGTCCTGAGTAAGCTACAACCTGGGGGGGAAAAAAAGGCCAAGATTGGATCCTGAGGAAAAAATAACTTGGACGTCAGCAAAATGACATTTTGAGATGAATCTAAATGTAATAAATTTAACCATGAGACTCTGATGCTGAAGTGTTAACTTCATATATTTAAACCAAACATAGTAAAGGATGAGAGGGGAGCAGTAGGTGTTTTATGTTTTCTGCTAAATTAACCAGTGCGCCTTTATTCTTCGTGCTGACAAAACACAGGCGGATGCATCCAATCAGACTCGTCCTATAAATAAAGCAATATGTCAGCCTTGACCATCTGATCCTGCTTTTTATAGATTTATTGAAAAAATAGGCAGTTATATAAGTGGATATGGAAAACATTCTCATCTAATGTGTTGTTCTTTTTTTTTGTAGAGATTTCCAGAGTAAACCAGCTTGAATCGACGAACACATTAGTCATTAGTAGAATGAAATCTCATCATCTGCTGTTTGTGCCAAAAGCATTTATAATCAGTTATGGCTGCTCAATCCTAGTTTACAGCCATTCGGTGATAATCCATTAAATGTGGTTGTCGTGTCTCATTTTACTAATATTAGCTAAATATCCACCCATTTATACTTCAGAAAATATATATTCTGTGCTTCATATGATCAAATAAGCTATAATTTTAGAAATATACACATGAAAATGTCATAAGCAGTTCATGACTGCATGCAGGACAAGCACTTTATAAATAGTTTGCTTTGAATCTGATAAAGGAAGTTTATGTGAAGGACTCAAGTCTACATAAAGGATGCAGCCCTTCAATTTGAACGTAGCTTTAATTTCCTGATTCAAGTCATACTGTATGTTTAAATGCTTTTGATGTTAGCTAGCAAACATTTATTATCTTTAATTTGCACAAAGTTCCCCATTCTACAAAATGAATCTGCTTTAATAATTTAAACAAACAATCTGCAAATTACCTACAAAAAGTATCCTCTGGGTACCACTGGTAATAGTTTGTATTGTTGTTATAAAAACCCAAATAAAACTAACAAGTGATTTTTTTCCCCCGTATTTAATCCATGATGATGAATAAGCTCGGAAAGTTCAGTTTAGGTAAACGGACGCAGTTTTCTAAAAGATGTTTCTCCTCTCATCCAAGAGGCTTCTTCAGTTCAAACTGAAGCTGTAGAGCAATGGGATGAATATACCGTAGGTGTAACAAAAGAATTAGGGGAGGGGATAGGAAAAAAAAAAGTTGAATGGTATTCTTAAAAGTCCATTCCTATATTGAACTTGCATCGTATATAATCATTTCTGCTCCCTTACTTGTGGCTTTCTTTTCCCCAGCGGAGGCGGATCTGTCCTGGTTTGAACAGAACCAAAGTGCCATCCACAGGAAGAGGCACAGAAATGGCAGTCTGGCCAAGAGAAGCTCTGGATTACATCCTGATACATGACAAAGTCACTCAGATCTCCTGGCACCTCGTAAAAAAAATCATTAAATAAGAACTGGTTCTGCTGGAGGTTTCTTCCTGTTAAAAGGGAGTTTTTCCTCTCCACTGTTGCTACATGCTTGCTTAGTGTG
>JAUZNJ010006594.1:0-18287 GCA_034780135.1 Jordanella pulchra | reverse complement strand
CAATTAATGAAGATTGGCCACCAGGCTGGTCCAATTTAGCCAAGAAACCTCCCACACTAAGATGAGGGGTGTTTCAGATTCATTGTCCAACCCTTGTGGCTTACTGCAGCGGCTATTTGCAGCCACACTTCAATTTTATCTACAGGGTAACGTGGCTTTAGTTCAGATTCATACGGGTTCCGTGTCAAAGTTAATCAGTTCATTAAATACCGAGTCATTTTTATTAAGAGAAGTCAATGTGGTCTTAAAACAACTGTAAGCTTTTCAGTTAAGGTGTTTAGTTTTTGTTAGTAATAGGATTACGTGAGGGCTTTTTACCCGTGACTTGGTTGATATGCTGTCTCCTAATTATTACAACTGTAAACTTTATTGGATCATAAGCTGATCCATCTGAAAAGTATTTTTTTTTCCTTCTATGTCTTTCAGGTTTTTAATTACAAAAATTATTACTTTTTTAGCTGAGCAGCCAGTAGTTCTCTGCAGCTTGTTTTTTTTATCTGTAAAGATTCTCAGTGACTCAGGTCATGGTCAAGCTTTGAAAGTTTCACTTTAAACTGAACTTTCCAAGTTTGTATGTTTTATGTGTCTCATTACTGCAGGTGAAGAAAATAAACCAAATCAGAGATGAATGTCCAGATGGAGTCATTCCCGGAAGTTCTGACAACCACATTATATGGTATTTTGCAGCTTGCAGTAAACAAATTAACGCATGAGACTCGAGAAAAGCTCCAGTGCCGTGGAAGACATCATTCCTTGTTCAGATGTATTGAAACACAGCTACTTTTTCCCCCCTCAGTGAAAGGAAAGTTAACACTTTAAAGAAACCCTTCCGAAAACCCAACTTGAACTTGTTGACTCTAACATAGATAGAGAATTTATGGAAGGAGCTGAAGATTAGGGTGATGGTAATGAGCTCTTCTGTCCTTTAAGTCTTGAAACACGTTTCAAAATAAACTGAATTTCATTTCAATTTAGCTATTTATATAGCACCAATTCACAACACTCATCTCAAGGCACTTTAAAGAGACAATAAAAGCAAATTGATTAAAAGCCCCAAAAGGCACATTTTAAGAGTTTGCTTATCCGCCCTAAACAAAAGGTAAAGATAGCTAAACTTTATACAAATACATTCTGGTTTCCTTGGTGTTTTTAGCCTAATGTTTGGGAAAACAACACAAGATCAAAGATTAGAGTTGAACTAATAATGTAGATCCACACCTGAGAAAATCAGCATTAAAACACGTGTGTCCCTAGATGACTTGGGTTCAGGTTAGTCTCTTTTTGAAAAAAGGGTCAAAGTTGTTCCGTAACAAGAAACCACTTACAGCTTCCACTCAACAAGACACTGCTGCCAAATTTACTTTGGCATGTTTGCAGAAGGAATAAACAAAAGTAACGACATGAAAATCTGTTGGCAGCCGATGGAAGAGTAGGTCATTAGATAAGGGATCATTTTTTACTTTACTCTTATTTTCACCCCGTATGTAAAAAGTCAAATATCCACCCAGCTTTGTATCTAAAACTGACACCATCTTCCTAATAAAATGAGAGATTGAATCAAATTAAAAAGGAAGGTTAAAAGTAAAGAGACATAAGCTAACCAGAGCCCCATCTTCAAACCCTCCTAGTTACAAAATTGAAGACTGTCCAGTGCATGTTCAGATTTGGAAAATCTCAGCCATCACCAACAAAGCCTGAGCTGAAGACCTTAAGACATTTAGGGTCTGATCCGTGTTTGTACGCACAGAGCAGGACAGCAGACGGTGCATGCAAATGTCCTAAATGTCCTTTGTGTGTAGGGGTGAGGTGACCAGGTTAACCAGGCTAACTGCTGGTGAATAGCTATAGAGGAATCACCTACACCTTCCTCAAAAGGACTGCTCCAAATGACTTGTGGTTGAAGCAAGGTATTACATAACACACAGTTTGATTTAAAGTCATTTCTAAGGGCATCAGATAGTGATGGAAAAATGCTAAAGAAAAGAAGCTGAATGTAAAAAAAAAAAAAAAGCTTAGTGTTAGACTGGCTTGAGTTATTCATAGTTGGGCTGCTATAGGCTTAGACTGCTGGAGGACATAGGAACCATTTTTTTCTATCACTGTGCTTTATTCTATCTCTATTCTCCTATTCTGCAGTATTTGTTGGATCAACCCCTAACTTTATGTTCTATCTGCTTTTTCTCACCATATTAGCTTTATCTATTCTGGTCATAATTGTCTGTGACATTATCCTGGGAGAATATCAGCTGGGCTGCTGTCATCAACATCTTCAAATATAGATGACAAAGTGGAGCCTGTCCTCCAGTCCTTAGTATTGTTCCTGTCCAGGAAAGCTATGGGCTCAGATTTTACCGCGACTAATTATGTGTGCTCTTTTTCATCCATTTTGAGATAAAAACTGGCTCAGCGCTCATCTGCTTAAATGATTCTTTCCTAGACAAGCACGATTGTGGGGCTAGTTTACCATTACCTTTTCCAACATAGAAAGTATTAATAGATCAGTGCTTCTATGTCTGTTTTTATCTCTCTGAACCCCCGTTGGCCTTGGCAGAAGGCCACTCACACTGAGCCTGGTTCTGCTAGAGGTTTTTTCCTGTTAAAGGGAGTTTTTCATCTCCACCATTGCTGTATACATGCATGGAGTGAAGTACTGGTGTAGAGTCAACGGCCCAATAAAGCAAATATCTACTGTACCTACATGCTCATCCAGGAGGAGCGAATCCTTCTAAGTCAATGATTGGATGTAATCAGCTGATTTTCCTTAGTTAGAAACCTTTGACAAATCTGACTGGATGATCTGATTGAACTGTCTTTGTAAAGTGCCTTGAGGTCACATTTTCTGATTTGGTTCTGTGTAAATAAAATGAATTGCACTGAATTTAAAACAGGCTGAGAGCAGAAATAACTTCATTGAACAGGAAACAACACTGCAAACACCGCTAATTAGAAAGCAAAGGTACTTTGGATAGAATTGCTTTATTCACCAACAGAAATATCTGCTGAGACCATTAGTTTCATGACATTTCACACAATGAGCAAAAACAATTGACTTTCCTTTGAAAGCAGGATATAAAATGTGAAAACCAAAAAAACCAAACCATTGATAAAACTCCCTGATAAAAGTGAGGGGACAAATTCAAACAACAGGACAAAAAAAACACCACACGTTTGAAGGCGTTTTATCTACTACAGCAGAGGCTTGAATATGCCGATCCTGTGAAAACAGGCCTGTTCAGATAAATCATCTCAACAGACAAAATATTCCTTTAAAAAGAGCCCATCTCACAGCGACGTCTGTCACTTTGTAAAGGATGACTGCCCTCATGTGGAAGAAACAAGATGGTCCTGCCCTGTTTTATTAGAAATATCCCAACCCTAAAACCTCTCATAAGGTCCCACACGAGGTTCCAGAAAGAGCTTTACAAATTAAGAGCCTATTGTTTGCAGTTTGTAGCCCTTAAGAACACACGCACAGGCATTAGACAGGAGCTGCGCCTTCTAACTAAAAGGATTAACGTCAACATTCAAACTGAGCACATGTTCAGTTCACAGACTGACCTATTTGTCAATTAGCAAAGGAAGAAAGAAAAAAAAAAAGACAGAAACATCCAACTTCTAGGAACCTTTCAAATATCTAATCAGTTTATCAAAGCTAATTCAACTCAACAAAACACAAGTTGAACATAGTTGGCTCAATTACACAGAATTATCCAGATCCAATTTTCCTCTTCTGAGCATCTGCTAACTGCTTTTTAATTGCAGGCTTTCCCCTTGAGGCATTTAAACACCGATACGAAGCACACTGAACAATTTGTATTTAGACTTGGAGGTTGAGAAATAACACAAAAAACCCTACATTGAAAAATTCATCACCAGAAGACAGCAGGAAAGACATGAGGCATGGACAAGGCTTCTTTGTGCAGGCTTATCGTGAAGGGACCTTCAGTGTTCGGAACATTACAGCAAAACAAATGATCCGTTCAGAACCAGATTCCAGACAGAGATAACAGGCAGGGCATTCGTTGGACTTATTTGAGAGGAAAAAATTGTTTCCATTTAAGATGTCAGGAGAGGATCTGCATAGATTAGAGCAAACCAAGAGCAAGCCTCAAGCAGCGGCAAGGAAAAAAGCTGGACAGCTGCGCTCCAGCCCGCCCAGTAAAACCACTTCTCTTTGTTTGCTCCTTGATTCAACTGTGATGACTGGAGTAAATCACAAGTTCTAACAGGAGCACCGCAGACATACAGCGGTTACAGCTGCAACATAAACTAAATCAAGTGGTGTTGATATGAACAAGAAAACCTTGTCATGGAACCTTTAGATTTATCTGTGTCTCAGCAAACCAAATATCAGCCCCATAGCAGAGCTGGACAGCCTACCAGTGAAGCCATTCAGCTACTTGATTCGGTGTATAAGACAAAGGACACATAAAAGATGCAAGACCTCGAGGATCTGAGTTAAAGTCCACAGATGAAGCACCTAGGACATTCTGAAGGTATGATCTATGGAAAGCCGTTTAATTCAAAATTAAATAAATAAATAGACCTATAGATACAATATTAATACATATTCAATAAAATAAATAAATGCTCCCAGAAAATCAGCCATATTCTTTAAGTGAAACTTATACTTCAAGATTTAGTCTTTTTTTTTAGTTATATAAAAAATTGTTTTCTATATACTTCTTTTTTTACAATTTATTTGAATTTTCTATTAAATAGTTTAAAGAATCAGTCATTTCAAAATATATTTTATTTAATTGTAAATATCTTTTTATTATGTATTTATTACATAATGTATTTGTCCAATGAAGGGGTTGATTTTTTTTTCTGTTGGGGCCCCATAGAGAAAACGCCTCCCTGTCATACAAATAACAGAAGAAAAATATACAACTAAGAAGAGCATAAGAATAAAAATGGGGATGAAACAGTCCTTGAATTATATAAAAGAAAAAAAGTTTTGGAATACAATTAATAGATAGATAAATTCCCCATATTAAAATAAATGATTAAATATTAAAATAAATAAATACAGAAAAATTGATATGTACATATTATTAAATAATAAATGACTAAACAAATTGCATTTTGTAGGGTACTTTTATTATTTGATGGAATATCTTTTAATATATTTAATTTGGAATGAAACTTTTTTTTTTTCATTTGATTTAACCTTTTTCTTTAGGGGTATTTTGCATCATACAGGGACCCATCGGAAAGTTGCAGGAGAGGCCTGGAGTAGGAGCGCTTTCAATCAACCATTAAAAGTGTCTTGTTACAAGGTAGGGATGGACGATATGACTAAAGCTTATATTACAACCTATTTCATATACATATAAAAACACATTTAACTGTTTTTATTTTGTGCTACAAGCTGAATACGTGATTTAACCAGGCGATTATCTCTCCCTTCCCTTTTTTCCCAATCTATAGGGTCTCGCTTCTTTCACAATGTGTTTGACACCGACTTGATTTTATTTATGATTAGAAGTACAAAAAAAAAAACCCACAAAAAAGCCTGAAAGTCTATGTTTACAAATGACTAATAAAATTAAAGAAACCACTCCAAAAATACAAACTCAAGCTTCACATTTAATTCTGAAACATCTAACCTTTCATAAACCCCATTAGAAATATTTTACAAGTTTTACTTTTTAATTCATCTTAAGATTTTTTCCCCCCTCTTTCTCACTCGTGACTATTGCTTTGTTTACTAAAAGTTTGGTTTATTTTGCATTTCCCGTCTTTAGAAAAAACAAAACAGATCCCAGACCCATTTGTTTTTGTTTTGTTCTTTTTTTAACCAGGGCACAGCAGACGTTGACAACACTACTTTCTAGCATGAACTTACCCTGCTCTTTCTGTTTGGGCACAATAAATATTTTCAGATTGAGTTTTTCCAACCTGTATTCTTTTTAAATTGTATTCTACAGATCTATTTCTTTACTTCTGGGGGCGGGCTTTCCTGTTGAGTGAGGAGCAACGATGCATTTCTATTGGTCTGCTGGACATTAGTAACATATTGGTTAAAGTGTGGATCAACAGCAAGCACTTTTATTGGGCTTGAAGTGAAGAGAATGTGATTTGTGAAACGTAATTTGAAGAGTAAAATTTGTAAACTTCAATTTAAAAAAATGAAAATTGAAAACAAAAAAGGCAAAAAAAAAAAATCTCAACTATGCAAAAAATAAAATAGAAAAATCAGTAAAGGAATTTGAGAAAATATGTAAAAATATACAAGCTGTAAAACCAATAAAATATATATTTGAAAAAAATAAACTATGCAAAACAAACATTTTTTTTTGAGCGAAACATTTTCAAGACTTCATTTTTAGACGGCTTTTATTTCATGTTTAAATTCACAAAACACATCGCTGCTTCCTACAATAATGGAACAGTTTTAATTTTCCTATGTTTTTCGGTAAGATTAAATATCTAATGTGTTTGCAATCTTATAAGCACTGACAGTGTGAGTTATAAAAAACAAAGACGGTATCAGCATGTCAGGCTTTTTAGGAATCGGTTAGTTGCGATCATCCAGAAACCTGCAATCCACGCTCCCTTGATTTTAACTCTAACGAACTGGATGTATTATGAGACATCTGGACAGTTTGTTATGCTAGAATCCTTCTAGAAACTAGAGATTGACCAACACATCGGCCAGCTGATATTAGTCATTTTCTCTTGTGTTGGTATCAGCACAATCAGTCTATCACTATTAAAAAGAAAAATGGAAAGATCCTTTTACGGAAAATCTTTTAGGTAATTCTGCAACATGTATTTACTGAGTTTCTAGAAGTAAAAGAAAAATGAGACGTTAGCGGTTTTATACAGACCACAGTGTGCTTCCGTTAACATCACACAGCGCATTCATTACAAAACATTACTTCACAAACGGAAAACATGCAAAACTTGCCGCCTCGGTGTGGATGGGGTGCACGGCAAACAGCAGCGCCGCCAACAAGCTGAAGGTCCTGTCCAGGAATAGCCGGCAAACCCACAGGAAAAGGACGCAGACGACGGCGTGTAGAACGTTATTCAGCAGATGATAGGAAGCTGCGTTGAGTTTACTGAAGAGGTAGTTCAGTCGGAAGGTGAGAACCGTCAGCGGTCTGTAAGACTTATGGCTTCGCTCCTAAAAAGGGGGGAGGGGGGGGACATAATCATAATCAGTCAAATGCAATCAGCAAAAGGATTCAAACAAGTATTACAGCAGAAGGTCTTTAGCAGTTACTCGCCTCAGCCATCGGCGTTCCCCAAAAGTCGTTGAGGAACAAGTTGCCAAGAGGCGTTGAGGGCCGGAGGTCCTTGTTGTCGAGGATAGCAGAGACGTCGTCAAACACAAAGCCGCAGGACAGGCTGTTCCAATAACAGCCCACCACCAGCCCGGTCAGAAGTAGAATCTCCTTCCACGACACGACAGCCATAGCTGACCCCAGCCGTCATGGATCACTGCACAAGAAAAAAAAAAGACAATTTGGCAAGAATGAAATTCGTAAGCTTTCATCTCATAAACAGAAGTTTGAAACAAGTATCGAAAATATAAAAAATCATTAAACTAATTTTCATTTTATAGTATAAAATGTATCTAAAATATTGTTAAAACATTTTGAAAAATGTATATATTCATTTGAAAAAAATTACAAATGTAAAAACTGCAGTTACTTCTTAACATTGTTTAAATAAAAAGTTTTTAAAAGTTTAATTAAAACAATATATAAAGAAAATAACTTGAAGGGAAAAAAATAAAACCTGAGAAAACAGGTGGAAAAAATATGGTGCAAAAATAAGTATTTATTATTTTATTTATTATTATTTTATGGAGTTGAAAGTCCGTGTTGCCCAGCGACAGCCGCAGAACATCACTGCTCTGGAGGAGATCTGCAGGAGGAACGGGCCAAAATACCAGCAACAGTGTGAAAACCTGCTGAAGACTAACAGAAAACGTAGGATCTCAGTCATTGCCAACAAAAGGAAGATAACAAAGTATTGAGATGAACTTTTGTTATTGAACAAATACTAATTTTCCACCATATTTTGCAAATAAATTCTTTAAAAATCAGACAATGTGATTTTCTGGATTTTTTTTTTCCTCCTTTTGTCTCTCATAGTTGAGGTTTATCTATGATGAATATTACAGGCCTGTCTCATCTTTTTAAGTGCCAGAAGTTGCACAGTTGGTGGCTCACTAAATATTTTTGTTGCCCCAGTGTAAATTCACGATAGGCTAGGAGCGCACCAATTACAGGTTTCTGGCTGATCACCGATCTTTATAAAACCCCACATGCCAATTCTGATTTTGATGCAAATTTCTTTTTTATAACTGAAACTCTCAGTTGATTTAGATCACAAGACTAAAGAACTTTGATTCTTATCCCAATAGAAAAACATTAATTGTCTGTGAAACATTAAAAACTTCTGAAATACGTGCTCTCAAATATAAATCAAAGTTTAAGACATTGACAGCGGTTGGTTTTCAGGCCTTTATAGAGGTAGATGGTGAAAAGGATCAGCATCACATCTACGTTTCAGCCAATCGGCAATCTCTCAAAATAAAGAAAATCGAGGCCGATTGATTGATCGATAAAAATCGGTGCAACCCTGGAATCCAGGGCTTAAACAACAAAAAACGACACATTAGCAGCGATCGCCTTGTGTGTGAAATTTCAAACCATAAAAAATGTATTTTAGGCTTTTTTGATCAAAATCAAATTGTAAAAAGGTGCTTTTAAGGAGATCTTTAGCAGAATTTGAACCAGGTGTAGCTCAAATTATGTTGCTCTGGGTAGATATATATTAAATATTAATAAAATAAAGCATAAAATATTTATAAAATATAACATATTTCATATTTAATGAAAAAAATAATAGTAGTTTTATCCTGAATGCAAAATGTTTCAATATTTTGATCAATTTAAGCTGAACCGATGCTCCAGGTTTGTTATGCTTTTAACAAATGCTTTGTTTTAGAAGCTGCGTACCCTTACTATGAGCAAATAATTGATTACTAAATCATTAAAGACAATCTAAAAGCTCTTACACCCCCAGCTGAAAAATATTTCTTGAGTTGAACTGTTTTTGATGAGGCAATAATTTTAAGCGCACGTTAAAAATCAGTTGTTTATTTCATTGTTCATTTGGGATCTGTTCCATATAATTAAACTCACAACTGAACAATGGAGTTTGAAATCTGATCGTGTCTTTGCACACATCTAGTTGAGTGGAACTGAGGTGCAGTAAATGAAATGAGGATATAAACTGCATCATCTGTGTCGCTTTATTTACGGCAACTTTCACACAAAGTTAGATGTTTAAGGAATTCAATTTCGTTGAGAAGTTCAGACTATTTCATCCAGATATACACCAGTTAGCCAACTCATTTATAACAGGGAGACTTTTATGATTCTTCTTTTAAGAGGATCGGAATCGAAAAGAACCAAAATATAAACTAGGAATAGGGAATCGTTCAAATTCGAACAAAGCCCAACCATAGAGATAACTTTAATATGACAGGTTTTACATGTTACTATGTGACTTCATCCTTTATTTTCAATTATCAGACACCTGCTGTAAAGTTTGATTGAACTAATAGGATTTTTTTTATGTCATGAAGTATTCACAAAGCATTATGTTCCCAAAGTACATGAAACAAGAATGTTGAATTTACAAGATCTCTTTAGATAGATCCAACAGATGCAGTTCGCTTTTGCCTTCAGTCATAATGCATGATATTATCATGTTAGTGTTAAAGATGCTTAAGTAGATCCAACAGATGCTAGATTATTTTTTGTTTGTGTAGTCATTTGAACAATTCTTCAACTCGTGAGTCGTTTACAATAACTGTATAGTATATTTCTAATGCTGGAAACAGTCCTTTCTTGCAAAACACATACTCTCTTTTTTAATTTATCATTTTCACCTGAACTTGTCCAGCATTGGACAGTAAAGGAGCTTTTGATTTCCATTCTGAAAAGCTCATGTTACCTGCTGTGAAACAATCAAAAGATATTTATATCATTTTACAACATTTTTCTTTTTTGTTAGTTTTTTTTTTAGGCTAAAAGAGTGCTCTTACTAATAAAAAATTTTTGTTTTTGATACGTGATTTTTATAATTCTACAAACTAAGGCAAGTGGCTGAACATCCTCCAGGAAGAGTGATTCCTGAGGTTCTTCCTAGAACTCCTGAGAGGAACCTTAGAAATCATTCTAATCTACTACAATACTTTATCTGCTCTTATTATACGCTCACATTGGCCGGTGGTGCAGCGAGGGGCTTATTTTAAAGTCGAAAATAAAAACACAGCCTCTGGATCACGCTACAGTAACTTGTGGATACATTTTTCTTTTGGGTTAAACAACACAGCAATCCAACCACACCTTTGCTGTCAAACCTTAAAACAAAATATATGACACTTTAGGCCACCTGATGAACAAGAAAAAAAATGTGTTTTACTAAATGAAACTCGTTGTTTTAAAAAGACATGGCACCACAACGTGTGCGAGAATTAAACGTGTTATCTATACGCGAGGTTTGCTAATGTCCCGTAGCGTTAGCAACTTTAGCAGGAAATGCTAACTAGGTTGCAACGAGTCTTAACAAGGTTGGATTCTCTGGGCGTTTCGGGGCTGGGTCTGACTTACCGAGGACACGCAAGAGCAGAGAGGCGAGCTTCGATCTAGCTTATCATAAAAACTGGAGGTGCAGGGGGTTTCAAGTACCTTCTTGGAGGTTTGGGCTGACAGGGGGTTTCATTTATACCAACTAGCTCAAACGCACCGCAGCTATCCCTTCCGGTGCGGAGGTGAGCGCGCGAGTGAATCATTAGCCTGGCTAGGAATGGTAGAGCCAGCGGTTCGTTTGAAGTTCTAGAAGCGGTCGCGCGACATAAACGATAACGTTTTGTTTTGACTTTACCTTCGCATGGTCCACGCTGTTTGTTTTCTTCTATTTTTTCCCCGAGAGTTTACTTTTCGTGTTTGTTTTATTCCCGCATCACTGTTGTTGTGAGAGCCGTAACCTAGCAGCAGCCAGAGCTTTCATCATGGGTACTTCCAATCATCCATGTTCCACTATAACGACTTAAAACAAAGCGTTTCCGGATATCGAGTTTTCATTTATCACAATGAATGGAGTGTTTTTTTCTTTCCCCTTCATAAGTTTTCTGGAAATCATAATGTGACATATAATTAAATGGAGACGCTCCGCAGTCGCCACTCAGGCGATGTAAGCTTTCAAACTAGATTTATTAGCTGTCTGTAAAAACGTCCTCTTGCCAAAATGCCGCCGTCAGGTCTCATATGGGATAAAGTGTTCAAAATTGATCCACAGACTCTTGAAGAGTGTGGAAAAGACGAACTGGATGAAGTCTTCAGCATTTTTGTTGCGGTAATTGTTTATTGTTTACATTTTACATTATCTTCACATCCAGAGATTGATGCTCAGGTACAGTTTTACAAATTGCATTCTTTGCTAGTGTCCATACAGACCAATAAAAATGCATATTCACTCTTCACCCTTTAATGAAAACCCCCAAAAGATCTGCCAGTAAAATGAACAGAAATTTACAAAAGTAATACTAAAAAAAACACTAAAAATAACCAGAAGTAAAAAGGCCTAATGAATCTCCTGAAATAAAATGTTGTTGAGCAAGACTTTGAGGCAGTCACTGAACTCAGGTGTTTACTGTAAGGTTCAGGAAATAGTTATTAAGACTTCTGTACCTGTTGACAGGGATGTTGGTATTTTAAATTTTTCTGGGACAGTCATTTTTTTAGAATTGCTTTTTAAACAGAAAATCAAAATCTGTATATATTTTTTGTACTAAATTAAAATTTGGTACATTTATGTTTATTCATACTTTTGTAAGCTTTTTGTTATTTTGATTACTAGTGTAAATTCATCCTCTTCTTTAATGGGAGGATATGTAAACTTTCATATACAGTGCCTTGAACTTTTCAACCTTTTTGGCACATTTCAGGTTTAGAGATTTTAAACTTTTTTTAATGAATAAAAACTGATGAGTAGGGTGTGCAAAATGAATCAACCCCTTTACTTTCAGTGCAGCAAACTCTCTCCAGAAATTCAGTAACATAAAGTGAAATAAAAGATCAAAGACCAGACTTGAATCCAATCGAGACTTTTGAAAGAATGGAAAACTATTGTTCACAAACGCTTTCCATCCAACCTCCCTGAGCTCGAGCTGGTTTGCAGGGAGAAATGGGCAAAAGTTGAGTCTGATGAGCAAAACTGCGATAAACCACAAGCAACTTGCAGCAGTAATTGCAGGAAAAAGGGGTTGAATAATTTTGCACACATGATCCTCTTTATAGAAATGTATATATTTTATCTCTTGCTTGTTTAGACTGGGTTGTTGTACCCCATCACTTAATTCAAATGACTGTATCATTGAAAAAAACTCTTTTCATCTAAAATCCATATTTTCCATGCAGACGAAAGAATGGGAGGTGAAGGATAAAGCTACAGAGAACATTACTCGAGTGCTGCAGCTGGGTCAGGCCCTGTTGAAGGTGTCAGGTTTTGTTGCTTCTACTTTCTGCTCTCCACTGTGAACATCTGCTACAGGCTTGATTTATATACAAGAAGGAAGAATTTTTCTTATAAAGCCTATAGCAGTGCTAGCGATGGTCGTCAGGGCCTACTTGGCTTTTTCACAAACCGATTTATGTCTGTTGGTTTGACCTCTCTGGTCTCTTCTCTTTCTCCACCTTTTAGATTAAAGAACGGGAAGTTAAAATTCACGAAAGCTTCATCGATGACATTTGTTTGCAACACGTCAAAACGGGTGAGTAGGCGGGCTCCAATGAACAGACACAAAAAAAAACAGACATCTGAAGATTTTTACATCGTTGTTTTTTTTTCTCCAGAGAATGATCTTCGAGCAAAAGTTTCTAAGCTTGAACAAGAGATCAAAGTAAGAATGTGACACTCGTTTGATAAAATGATGGCGACAGAAAGGTCACCCTCTTTAGGTTTCTAATACATAGCATGTTGAAGTTTTTTTCTTTTTATCTGTTCAGGGTGTAGGAGGAACGGGTTTCTGCTGCGCTTACTTTTCCCGTGTGATAAAATACCCCCCCCCCACTCTTCAGTGGTCAACTTTGCCAGCAATAACTTGAAGCGTTTGTTTTCTGTGTGACTTTATCAGCCCTCTGGAGTGCGAAGGAATTTTGGCCAACTTTTTTTTTAAAGCATTTCTTTTATTACATACTGTAAAATGAAATCCTAGAATTGTAAGACTTTGTACGCACTTCTTACTGTGTGTAGTCAGTAGGGTGTATGAGCACTGTTAGTCTGCTATTAATGGGTGGATATGGACACTCAGTGTACAGAGCCTTTTTAACTTTCCCACATTTTGTCACATTACAACCACACAATTCAGTTTTTTGTTTAAACAGCACAAAAAGCGCTTAATTAACTTTCATCCCTAAAAGACACTCAGTTCCCTCAGCGTTTACCTGATTAATAACTGCAGCTAACTCACGTGCAGCTAAAATTCTGTGTAAATCCAGCCGTCCTGTGAAGGCCTCAGTATGGAGTGAATTTGTTGTTGCAAATATCAAACATATTAAATAATTAGATATAAAAAAACAACACATTTTGTAAATGGAAAAAAAAATCTATTAAGAGAGAAAACTTTCTGTTCTCAGGAAAATGTGCTGGAGTTTATGGTTGTAATTTGGCAAACGACAAACAGTTAAAGGGATTTAAGTACTTAAATAAGACACAGGAGACCCCCTCTGTTGTGCATCTAACTTGAGAACACCTTTTATGCCTCTTCAAGAGGGCCAAATCTTTCAGCCAATCACTGAGCGTAACCTTGGCTATGACGGGATTGGCCGTAGTGACCACTGCGGGACAGCATCTAAGAAGATTACAGCTAATTCCATGCATGCTCTCAGCATTTACTTCTTGTTTCAAACAGATTGAAACTGATTTAGTGATATTTTTTGTCTTTAGAAATCGCAATCCCACTGTTGATTTTGAAAAAGAAATTAATCCTTGTTTGACAACTTAGCAAAGCTTAGCTACGTTTTGGCTCTTTAATGAGACGAAGGTGACGAAAGACTAAGGTGGGGGCTGTTTGCTTTTTTTTTTTTCTCTGTCTCGTTTCCGATCCATACGGCTCAGCAGCTCGGCACCGGGCCAGACAGCCGCTTTCTTAGGGATGAGATTCGGCAGCTCGAGGCTCAGCTGGAGCAACGGGAGAAGGAATTGACCCATTTAAAGAAAGACATGGGCAAGGAAAAGAAAACCAATGAAGAGGTATGAGTGTGCCACCCACAGTACCTGAATAATCCTGCTGTTTAGTTTCCACACTGTGTTGTTGTTTGGTTTGGTTTTTCCATTTAAACAGCCACTATTAAAGGAGACTGTTTGGTTTCTCATCACCTTCGTTTACAGGAAACCACACACAAGTTATATGTTTTGATTAATCTCAGAAATGTACACATAAATCTACGAATATACCTTTTTTTTAACACTTCTTAGTTTCTTCTCCTCTTTACTCAAACTGGGGTAGTCACCAGTCACTAAATAATTCTCATGACAAACATTGCCTTGCTTGCAATGTCCATTTGGAAAGGAGTCGAAATGTTGGGGTTTTTTGGGAGTGTTAACAGTTCTGAGCCTTTTGTGCTTTGTTTTATTTTCCTAGTTGATTGCACGGATGGAGGAGGCCGAGGACGAGGTGAAAAAGTTGAAAAGAGAGGTAAACAGTAGCTGGGAAGACATCAGATGCCTCCTTCTATTCCCTGCTAGTCCGCCCTCATCTTTTCTTATCTCCTCTTTAAATTCTGCCTCATTTCATATTTTCTTTATATGTTCTGTTCTTTTTTTGCCTTGTTCTCCTCTATTGGATAGTTGAAAAAATCTAAGAAGAAGGTAAGAAGACCTAAGAAATATAGTGAGGTAAAAATAGATTAGTTCATCTTAAGACTGATATAACATTTTTTTATTAATGTCCACTTTAGGTCTTTTAATGCTGCAGGTGTACACTGCTCAAAAACATAAGAGGAACGCTAAAACAAAACAATGTCACTCACAACTCAGTTACACCTTTGTGGAGTCAGTATGAAGTCTGCCAAAAATGTATAAGAGTAAAAAATCCTCATATAAGCAGTTTTATTTAAAACACACACTCTTCACGCCCATTTTGAATGTTTTATACGTGCAGATTCAATACAACGAGGCCCCAAATGTTGATCACGAGCACTAATCCATGCTCCTCATGGTCTGATTTTATGCTCCTTTAGTTTCTATCACTATTCCCTCTCATACAGTCCAATTCAATAATACTTTATTAATCCCCAAGGGAAATTCAGTTTCAGTACAGCCCGTTCAATGGGGGAAGCGGTGTCGGAGACTTTGCTGCTATGTCAACTTTTGACACTTTGAGGAAGAAAACCAACCAGAGAAAATAAACTGCCTTTTGATCTTCAAATCGGTTAAGTGAAGTCCTCATTAAATGATTTAATGTAACACACCCATAGCATTAATGTGTTCTGACAGTAGTAGTTCACCTTGGTTGAGCAAAGCTAATGTTAGCTTCACTGTTTATACCCTGCCTAGTCATCGAGGGCCATTGTCCCACAAGTTTTAGAGGTTTCCCTGCTTTAGTACACCTGGTTTCGAATCATAGCTGGTTTAAATGAACTCTTGATTATAGCTAAACACTGATATTTTCATTTTAATCAGTTCAAATTTTTCTCTTAACCATAGCTTTCTAGTTGTGTTACAGCAACGAGAAGGAAACAGTTCTGACCCAAGAGGCAGGACCTTTCATAAAAACGAAACAATCACAGACTTGTTTACTTTCTCTGGTTAGTTCCACTATCAAAGTGACAAAAGTTGACATGAGCCACAGAAACAAGTCCACACATGAGTGGAAGATAATATAGGAACATAAAAAGCAAACCATGAGAACAAAGAAGGAGCTTGGACTCATGCTAATAAAACTGCTTGTATGAGTATTTATTAAATGTATTTATTGGTTCTGACTTCTTATTAAAGCCTTAAAGCCCCATTAGTTGGATGTTTGTGGTTCTAAATAGCATCAAATTAGAATAGAAACAAAAGCATTTAAAGATATACTTAGTGAACGTTTTCCATTTTAATTACATTTCGATGTCGGTGAGAATCACCCTGACATCTTTTGGAAAGAAGGGTCCACTTGCAACAACAGCACGTGGTGTCTTCAAAATATATGTGCTGTAGCTGTTTGGACCAAAAAGGGCTGTAAGTGGCTGATAAGCAACACTTTGGGCACCCCTGCCATAGAAAACCTAGACCTAGACATTTCCAAAAAGGCGGCCAGTATTTCCTTATTATGTACTATGACAGGCTGGGCTGATAGTTTTAAAAAGCAACCAATTGTTAGTCCTGGTGTGATTTCTGCCCTTCCTGTGCCGCCCTAGAACGAGCAGCTCCAGCAGGATGTGGAGTTCTACCGCGGAGAGCTGGAACAGAAGGAGCCGCTCCCATCCAGAGACGAGAGCGCAGAGACTCAGAGGAAGCTCAGCTTGGCCAACCGCCAGCTTTACCAGTGTTTGGAAGACCTTCAGGTGTGTTGAAAACCTGAGATAAATAATCATACATGAAGCCAAAAACATACAACACAACTTTGGCATTTTTGTTCTCCTATAATTCCATCTTATGGCTCTTATTGTCTGCAGCAAGCATTAAAGTTTCCTTCACTGATTGAATTTATTATGTTATTCTGCAACCAACAGCGATCGGAGGATGAAAACGCACACCTGAAGACACAGAACGAGCAGCTGCAGAAAAGCCTGGAGGAGTCTGTGAAGGAGATGGAGAAGATGACAGATGAGTACAACAAGATGAAGATCGTCGTGCAGCAGACTGACTCAATTATGGACCAGCTCAGGAAAGAAAGAGATCACACCAAGCTTCAAGTAAAGCCTGCTCTCTTTCAAACGCTCTTCTCTTTTGTTGTTTTTTTTTTTTGTTTTTTTTCACGTTCTGATCTTCACCATGAATCAGTGGGTGGTTTCTGAAATATGTTTCCATGCTGAGATAAGTTATGGGATGTCATTAATCATTCCTTTGTGCGGTCATAGCAAAATAGTGAGAGTAATATTATCAAAGAAATGTTTTTTTTTTTGTACCAAACTGAAGTAAAGTTACATTTGCTTTAATGGGCAGGTTAGAGAGCTGACAGACAAGATTCAAAGCATGACTGCAGAGAACGACCCAATTATGGCAGCTGTCAACGCCAAAGTGGAGGAGTGGAAGGTGAGTGATGAATGTAGGCAATAATTAAAATGGTTCCTCTTTTATTATCTTTTACCTTTGGGGAGGTATTCCTAAAAATGGATGTGACAGAGAACCTTCTGTAGCTTTTACACAAACATATTAGCAGCATTTACTAATGCAGTCAGAGGTTTACATTCTCCAATAACATCTGCCATTAATTAGGGAATTTTATTTGAACTGTTATTTTTTTCCACAAGCATGTAACCTAAATGTTTTTTAGCAGTTTTCATCTGGATTTTCCTCTTATGCACACAAAGTCATATTGTAACTACAGATCAGGATGCATCCTGTTAACCCCCAAACTATTCACACCCCTGGCTTACTTAGAGTCTGAATTATTTTCATTAAACCAAGAAGTTTTTTTCTTAACAGAAATGAATTGGATGTCTGCTTAAATGTTATATTGGTGAGATTCCACTGGTGTTGTGATGAGTTGCAGATTTTTGATAGTCTCACCGTAATCTTTAATATAAGGTTGGAATTGTGCTACATAATAAAAACTGATACATGCAGTATAAAAGAATAAAACACGCACATAAACTAGTCTCAACATATCGTTCAATTCAAAAATACCTTATTAATCCCAAAGGGAAATTAAATTTTGCAGTAACTCATGTTTTGTTTTCTCTTAACCAGTTTTGTAGGTGTTGATGCTGTAGGCAGGAAGGATCTTCTGTAGAGGTCTGTTTTGGATCTGATCGGAAGAAGCCTCTTACAGAAGATGCTCTATTGTTGTTTAAAAATCTTCTACAGAGGATTCTCTCTGTTGTTCATAATCTTAGAATTAGAATTCAACTTTATTTTCATTGCACTATCGCAAGTACAAGCAACGGAATGTAGTTTGCATCTATCCAGAAGTGCTATACAGGATGTTTATATACAGGTGTACAAGGATGATTAAAATATAATGTTCTGTATAAATATGGGAGCTATATGCACATATTATACAGATTATACAGAATATACAGGAATGTTAGGAATAGATTGTATAT
>JAUZNJ010006583.1:0-18288 GCA_034780135.1 Jordanella pulchra | reverse complement strand
AGTGTAGCAGAGAGTGAGACATGATTGAAATCACCAGTTATTGCCACAAATGCATTTGGGTGTTGTGTCTGTAGCTTAGCAACAACAGAAATGATTATATCACATGTGTCTGCAATGGAAGAAGGTTGAATGTAAACAGTTATCAACAGAAAACTGTTAAACTCTCTGGGCAGATAATATGGCTTTAAACCAAATGCCATCAGTTCAATATCTGGGCTGCAGTGACGAATCTTCATAGTAACATGGCATGGATGACACCATATATTGTTCACAAGCACTGCTTACCCACCTCCTTTTAGTTTTCCAGTATCCTTTACATCTCTGTCGCTTGTACGGTCAGAAAGCCTGGCAGAGAGACGTAGGAGTCCAAGATGTGATCCTGCAGCCATGTTTCAGTAAAACACATAATGCTGCACTACCTATATTTTGGCTGGCTCCTTGCTAGGGCTTGGAGTTCTTCCATGTTGTTTCCTTAAGATCTCACATTGTCCATGATGATGGATGGTAGAGGTGGTTTAAATGTCTTTCCTCTCTCTTCTTCTTGCTCCTGCTCTGCATCCCCGACGCCTCCTTTTCAACTCAGCTGCTCCTTGCGAAAGAAGTTGATTAATTATTTCAGCTTTAGAGATGCTAATGAGCTTCTCCCGGGTGTAAAAAATAAACTTGCTATGGTTGCTGTGGTTAAGCATCATAACAAGTCTCCAAAAAGGACAAAAATCTTAGTAAAATCCCTCCAGTTTCACAGCACTATACAACAGAGGTGAAAAACAACAGAAAAACTCTGATCCAAAAACAGAGGAATTACAGTCCTCTTAAAAATGAATATCAGAGTCAAGCTTGCAGAGCTACTCCAACATGCAGCCACCTTGAAGCAGCTAAATTCTAGAATTGTGCTGCTTCAGGTCGAACAATATTCCAGTTCAGCATGAAAAACCATGATGATGCCTTCTGGAAAATGACCAAGGATTCCAAAACATGCAAGGATCCGATCATCCACTTCAAAGAAGATCCCAGTAAACCAGATGAGGAGGTAAGAGCTGCAATTTGGCGCAAATGAAGAAAGCAAGGAGAAATGTCTACTACAGAGGGCACATCAGATACATCAATGCCGTTTGGGTAAATCCTGAATGACTGCAGACCCAGTTGAAGAGTAGGAATACTAAACTGTTCACATTCCTTCATTTCTAGAATGCCTTTTGTTTATATAAGCATATTCAAAGTTCAATTGCTGTGCTCTTTTCTGAATTCAGTTCTAGTGTAGTTTGCTCTTCATCTTTACAACTAAAACCTTCACTTAAGCATTTTAAATTCAGTTAACTGGAGTTTTCTTTGTTCTCGTTCCCTGGCCACCTGTTCAGGGTGTACCCCACCTCTCGCACCCAGTCTGCCGGAGATAGGCAGCGACCCCACTGTGACCCCGAGCATAAGCGGGACAAGATGGTTGGATGGACATATCGAGATATATCAAGTCTTTATTACTTAATTTCTTCTGTAAGCCAAAAGACGCAAACCTAAGTTGAAGAGAAATCTGTTTCTGCATCAGTGTATGTATGGAAGGTCAAGATTATTACTGCTCTTTTAAATCTTTTATATTTTTTGTAATGGTTACCTGCATTGTCAGTTTATTAACACCCAGGGTTAGAGTGCCACACTTGGATGTTTTTGGGTCTTCTCCAATCAAAAGAAAATGGTAATTCCTTTTACTTAGCAACTGTGTTCCAATTGCAAAGTTAAACACATTCTTTTTGTTTAAAAAACATGTTTTAAGCCCTATATGTTCTTTATTTTTCCCCATTTGGTCATATAACCACAAATTTTAATGGCAAAAAAAGTTCTGATGTAAGATAAAAATGCTCTGGTTTGGTAAGAACTAAAGTGAAAAATAACCATACCATCAACCTGGTAAAACTAGCTCCCTGGTAAAGCACGGTGGTGCCTGCATCATGCTGTGTGGTAGCTTTTTACCTCATGTAATCCTGGAAGAAAACGATTTAAAGAATGCAAAGAACTTGACACTAAGGCAAAGATTTCCCTTCAAGCAGGGCAACTTTTAACATCCCTGATATTAAACGTCCTACTGGTCAACAAGAACAGTAGTTATGAGAACAACTGATTAATTTCTAATTAACCAACAGCTTATGCAAACTTTAGACATTGTGTTTTAAACAGCATGCCAATATTTGAGACCAGAGATTCAGTAGATTGGTTTACATTAAAGCATATTAATGTGTTGAATGAGGCTCAATCAAAGCCCAGCCAAAAAGCCAATTGAGAATTAGCAACAGCTTAAAACTGATGCTTATGAATACTAGTCATATTGAATAAGTGTGAACTATTTGGTAAGGAAAAACAAATAGCCAAAGCTTATTCCAAAAGACTTGCCACCGTTTTTTGAAGAAAGCAGTAGTTCTGAATTGCATTGCCTAAACTTTTAAGATCTTGTCATGAAAAACAACAACAACAAAAAATAATGTGGGTGAATATGTTTATCCTAAACATAGGATGGGGGGGGGGGGGGGGGAATGGTATAAATTCTTTATTTAGGACTGTAGAAATGAGTGGGCCTTGAAGTAACAAGGCGCTTATCCACTAGGGGGCGCAAAAGGGATTCAAAAGAAAATATGTCCTGACTATGAGGCATTGGATGAGTCTGAAAACATAAAACTTAACAAATACAAGGCTGTATTGGTAAAAAACTTAAATCCATTTATAAAAAAACAGCTAAACTAATTTTAAGACTGACTTAAAGACAGATGATAGAAACATGGAACAATTTTTGTGAAGATCAGAGGAATTTTTGGGGGGCATTGTGCTTTACATGCTGCACCTTGCTTTTCCTCTGCAGAACTGATAACAATTGAGATTTTTTTTACCTTATTCACACTCAGATCTCCAAAGATGTGTTTTTAATGCTATAAAAGAAATCCAGCTATAATTTAGCACTTCACTGTCTTTAAAGAAATACTAGAATTTTTGGCGTTGACAAGAACATATTATTTTCCATTTTGTTGCTTATTCTGTAAATTTTTCGTTTTTAAACTGTTATAACAACCTTATTGTTTAGAAAATGGTTAATGGAATAAATTTTCTCAAACAGGCTTTTAATATAACAAAAAAAAGGCACGTCTATATGGGTTGAAAGGATGGAAACCACTTGTTCTATGAGCGAAACCAACATTTGGGTTGTATTTGCTAAGTTAGAAGGAAAGTACTTTATACAACTTCAACCCACAATTGATACCTCTTGATGGCGCCAATATTTGAGATTTTTTTTTACTAAAGGCAATGAAAAAGAAATGGAATACTGCCCACTTTTCTCCTTCAGTAATTCCTATTTAATTAAATAAATCATTCATACAAAGAATCAACGATGAGCACATGTAGACAGAGAATGACCGAAATAGTATTGTGTGTGCCTCTTATTTATTTCTCTTCATGAGTAACTCACTTTAATTAAACAATAACTGTTACAACACAAAATTTGTTTCTTTTTTTTTTTCTTGTTCTCCAAAGCAAGTTTGGCCACGTGTTATGTACAAAGTCATAATAAAAAGTCCTTCATTTGTCAGCATTGTCTCCAGTTTAAAAAGTTAAGGTCAGCTTCATGTCAAACCCTCCGTTTCATTTGCAAATTGAAAACATCTTGACAATAAATAATACCGTAAAATGCACACAAAAAAGATTGACAGTCCACCACAAGTTCATAACGTTGCACATATTGCATGTTGAGGAGCAGAGGAAACTGAGGGATCAGGGGGATTCTCTTCTTAGCAAAAATGTGACAGTTCATACCAGTTACAGAAAAAAGCTGATCATCTATACATTAACACTAGCAAGATAACAAAGTTGTTTTCTTTTGTACAAAGAAGGGAAAGTCATCTTCACAAATAAAGATCATTGTCTAGCTGTGGAGATTATACAAGCAAGATTTAAGGCAACTTATGTTTTTGAAACATAAGGGCATCATATCCCGTTTTATATATTTTTTTGTCACCTGACCACTTGTTCTCTGTTTTTTGAGCTTTGAGTTTGTTAAATTGCATAATCCAGGCTTCTGAAGTAGGCCTGCAATTCGTCGTCAAAAAGGAATGCTGGAGATTTATCATGATTCTTGCAGCCGTCGAGGAAGATGGATTTTACTGTCCAAAATTAGACTTCCTGATCTTCAATGTCTGTCTCAAACATGGAGGATATACTCCTAATACTGCCAGCGAAGCATGGGGAAGAGTAGGAACAGTCAGAACCTGTCATTTTTACCACAGTGTGGGAGTCAAAAAAGTGTCAACCAGAAGGAGAAAGCAATTATGATAATAATAATAATGATCTGTGTTTAGGATATCACCAAAAACGGGACATTTTGGTCAGTCAGAGAGAGAAAGAAACTCCAACAAGTTTGACTTGAAGGTGAAGTGGCAGAAGAATCAAAGGTCATTTTGATTTTTGACCACAGATTAGCAGATAATAACAAATATTTTGTAATGCTGATTGTTTTGTTTCTCACAAGTATGTTGGACATACCTTCTGTTTTATGTTTTACTCTATTGCCTTTAACTTTTAATGGACTGACATCCTGAAAACTTTAAGCTGCAGTTTTATGGCGGATAAATAGGCTGCTCATAGAGTTAATTCTATTCATTTATTTTATCAGTGAAAATTGCAAATACATAAAATTACGTTTCTCTCTGCCTTCTTTCTGGAGCACTACATGTGGAGTATTTGGCATGTTTCACTTGGGATTTTTTTTTCTTTTACTTGCTTCCTAAATGAACTGAGAACTGAAGGTTTTTAAGATATGTGATTAAAACAGTTCACTTTTAGTTGTTTAGTCTCAACCATAAACCTGATCTGATACAATGAAAGGGACCTTCGAAAGGACAGCTTTTAAACTTTTTTTCCTTTGACAAGAAACAGGTAGAAAGGCGTTCCCTGTGTCCCTTTAGCTAATTAAACCCTAGGAATATAAATTACAGATTTAGTGTTTACTTCATAAAACTTGAAGCCAGCGACTACTTTCTGATAAATCAGCTTGCTTCTCCTCACACTCACATAATGTCACCTGATCATAGGTAACAAATTCTGTTTGATGTCCGTGTGCACTTTTGCTGGAACTGAAAACCCTGCTGTGTTCCTTTTTATATCCCAGATGTGCCATAGTCTTTGACAAAATGGCAGCTTTCCTCGCCTTGGGAATGAGAATGGATTCCAAAGGATTATTCTGTTTTAATCAAGAGAACAACTTCTTTCTGTTGAAACAGTCTGTTTTTTAGATGTATATGCAAAGGAAAAAAAACAAACAACCTAAACATTATTTCTTATTTCAAAAAGCAGAGCAGAAGATTCAAATCAATCAAAGATTGTAACCTTTCCAATGTAGACAGGAGGATGAACTACTGATAAAGTTACATACAGTGTAACCTCTGCAGTGGTTATAACTTGCTACTGCCTCTCTAACTTGTACATGGCTACATTTATAAAGCCTGTTAAACATAATTTTGCATGCTTGTGATATGTGATTAAGCTTAGAGCAAATGTTCAGGTTCAACTCAAGGATTAATTTAAACGTAGATCAACAGAAAAGTGATCTGGAATTGAAAAGTTAGTGCATGTTTTTGCATTGACCCTTTATGCATCGTTGTTGTTTAAGAAAAGTCTTATAAAATGAATAAGGCTTTTCTTAAGTTCTCCAATGTTTACACAGGTTTTCTCGGATTAACTAGTTTTACTCTATTAGGCGTTGATTTTATTATGTATATTTCCACATTTATCATGTTAGAGAGTTTAGTTTACAAAAACAAAAACCACAGGCCTTTGGCATATCTTAATACAAAGCCTCAAACTGGTACAGTGCTTTTAACCTTTGACATTTTAACTAAATACTGACTTTGTTTGACTGGATGCAGGTAAAACTACATGGATGAAAATTTCGAACACATGAAGGACAACAGTCTCCTCAAACTTAAATAACAAAAGAAAACTTGTTGGTTAGTGTGTCGTTTCGTAATAGTAATAGAACTTAATTGTTTGACGATTAAGTAACGTCTGTTTAGCATGATCTAGTAAGGGCACATGCATTGAGTTTGTCATTGATTTATAAGCCATATAATCTGATTTTATATGGAATAAGTAAAAAAAAATGTGGCAAGTCATTAATGAACCTAAAGCTGTTGACATAAATGACTTATGACCCTCTAGCTGTTAGCTACCACTGCTAACTGTTACTGAATCATAAACTGTTAGCTGCAGATTAATTCAGTGCTTCCAGACTTTTGGCATTCTTGACTAATAATGTTGAGTCTAAAACTCCTCACAGGTCATGATGTTTGTTTATAATAATAATAAAAGAACAATTTTATTGTAGTTTTTTTTTTTTACTTGGTCCACAATTAAATAAAAATGCAACATCTCACTGAAACTTTTCATTATGCCTCAAAAAAAGGGTTTTACAGGTTTGCCTTAATAAAATGAGAGTTCACAGATTTTGTTTTGTTCGTCTGAGAAAGGTTCTTGGAAACGATTATCGATTTAAAAGAAAAACCCTTCCTGTACTTAGACAATTTTAATGAACGTGTATCAATTTGAGAATTAATATTTGCAGGATGTTTATAGGAAAATCATGTCTGATAGAAGAAAAATATTTTGACTCAGAAAATGTACATAAAATGAAAGAGAAATTTTTAATTGTAGATATCCTCCTCATAAATATAAAAGTGCATCAACTCTAATTGTTGGTGGGTCAAACTTTTGCTATTCTTGAACTCTGATTCGGGGCCACATATAATCATTCTATGGTCTGAAAATGGCCCTAGGCTACATTTTGGACACCCTTGGAAAAATGGTTAAATGTTATTTAATAGTACATATAGCTACCACTGAAATTATTGTCTTTTTATACAGTCACTGATTTGCAAAGATAAGTTAATTATTATTCAGGCAAGAGAGAGAGAAATGAGAAAAAGGAACAATCAATGTTTAGCTACTGATGCATTTGTCTGGAAATGATGCCAAGTTCTGAACGACAAGGCAATGATTGTTAAAAGATAGTTAGTCGTGGTGTAATAGGAAAAAATGATCAAACAGCTAATAATTTATCACATATATTAGTTTTAAAGAAGGAAGGAACAAAAGAAGAACATTACCAATGTCTCATTTTTAAGCAGTTAATTCTTGGCCTTTTTTTATGTTATTTTTTTTTGCTTATTTCAAACTGACAATTAGAGCATTATTACCTAAATCATTAGCTATTTAAGAAGACGCAGGGATGGATAAATAACTACAATAACCAGCACTTATTTCCTGATTTGATTCCTAATGAGTTTTATCAAGCTCATCTCATCATATTGATCTTTTTTTTAAACAAACAGCTCAATAAATATAGTTGAGAGGCAATTTCAAGCCTTCAAAGTAAACCAGTCAGTTGTTACTATATTAACTGAGTAATACACTCATCTGCATCACATGGTGTGACTTCAGAAAGAATCAAACTAAATAGATGATTATTTAGTACCTTGGTTTTTTTTTTCATCATGTTTCATCGCTTGCTTCTGGTTCCACTTTAACTTTATTACAGAAAAAATCAAAAACAAAACATATAGCGCACTTGTGCTGAACGTAGACAGAGCAGAATAAATCTTTAAATAAGAGAGAAGAGAAGCAGCGGGGGGTGTGGCACCCTGTTAATCCTCCTGTTAGAAGAATTTCCTGTCTCCATTTAAAGGCCAAGTGGTCCTGCTGGCCAAAATGTCCCTTATGTATAAAAGTTGGCCCTTAAAGGACCTGAAACACAGACAAGAGGAGCCCTGCCTGCTCTGCTTTGATACACGTTGTTTACTTTTCTGGGATCCCTCATCAGTCTTGAAAGGCGATTCGTAGTGCTGGTAGATGGTGAGATGACAACAACCTACGTGTTTGTGTGACAATGTGAGGAGTGGTGCAGCTTAGAGTGATTGGATTTATAGGTTGGGGGAGACGGGTGAGTCGCACTGCGGTTATCAGAGCATCCATCTGTGAAAAGAGACAGAGAGGAGATAGAGGATGAGTCAAAGATGGTTTCAGTTTAACTGATTAAGGCAACGTCTAAAGTGAAAAACTCAAGGAGTGTTTCTTTCCTCTTCATTCAGTTCTAAGCTTGTTTCCAGCTGTGCTCAGACGTTAACATACATTCATCATATGCTTGATATCACACCAACTTTAAACTTTTTCTGATGCAAGAACTGTTCTGTTTTCTGACTAGAATGAATATACGAGATTGAAAATAAAGGATTCTTTAAAAAGAAAATTGGGTGAACAATTCCCCCTTTTTTATTTTTTCAAATCATCAAGCTGTCAATATGAATAAAGCAAATTTAAATAAAGTTGAAACTAGACATTTAGAATAGAATAGAACATAATACACCTCTCAAACCCACTGGTTCATTATATGACATCATGGAAATGTCAAAGGAAATAAAGAAAGTTACCATCCTCTAAAAACAGGGATTCCCGAACATTTCAGTCTGTGACTCCAAAAATAATAATGCAACCCTGAAAAATACATGCAATCACTTAAATCTTTATGTATTTACTCAGTAATATAAACTAAGGTGACTACATCTACACTTTTAAATTAAATTATCTTTAAAAACAACAGTTTGATTATACATTTAATATTTGAATCATGTATTAAATAAATAAATAAGGTAGCTGCTACATCTACTTATTTCACCGTACATTTTTTCATTTCAAGGAACTTTTACATTTATGTTCATAATATATTTCAGCCGTCCATATACTTCACATAAACCTTCTTACGACCCCCCACTGAGTGTCTCTTGACCCAAACATTGGGAACCTTGGCTTTAAAAGTCGTAGAAGTGCCATGCATTGCTGTACTACTAGTAATCCCCTATCACGACACCTTGGAAATGCTTCCTCATCATGGCGTTCAGGAAACAGATGGGTCCTATTAATTACTATGTTTTGTTGCAAAACATATCATCCAGAACAAAAACAAAATACTTTGTGAATAGATAGACTAAATGTGGTAAGAGACAGAATCCATTATCCACAACAACTCAATAATTCTGACATGTACCACACAGGCCTTTCAGAGAGGTTATAGCCATTACTCCAAGGCACCATAGAAAGCCATTACAACTGACAAATGCACTTATGGAGAAACATTATTTTGAGAGACATGCTCTGGTCTGATACAATTAGATCAGATTTCATATTGGGAACAACATGTTAAGTACAGTGATGGCAGTATCATGCAGTGGGGTGTTTTGGTGTAGGAGGGACTGGTGCACTAGACAAAATAAATGACATTATTAGGAAAGAGGATCAATTTTAATCATACTGCTGAATAAGCTATAAATTACTGTGAAGATGGAGTTAAGGTTTTGGAACGGGCATCACAGATACTAAGAAGATGTATGTACAACTCTGAACTATGAGAAATAAAAAGTGCATATTATTGAATAAGAAATATTACCTCATCTAAAGCAAATATATATTTAGTCAGATTTCTGCCTAGATAATAATAAGAAAACTTGTCTAAATCTTCCTAAACAAACTGATCTATGGTTGTTAGAAGCCAAAAACAAGCTTCTCATTGTATATCTATCCACTTTTCTATGAAGAATACACAGACCTATGTGAAATATTTGGATTCTCCTGCCTTTGTACAATAACAGTCTACATTTTTTGGCATTAAAATAAATTTAATCACACCTAATCAGAGAATTAAGAGTTTCAAATAAATCAAAAGAACTCAGAAGCTTTCTTTGGTATTTCACTAAATATTTTATAGCTGGATGAATTCCTGAGCATTTCTTTATGAAGTAAGAAAATATGTAAAAAAGCATTAAATTATTTTTTATTTCCAATGTCAGTCTTTGTCAAAAAACAAGCCTTTAGTTGTCTGAAAATAACAGTGAATTATTCTGTGGATTTCAGCTGCTGGCTGAAGGACTTGATTTCCCTCCTTTCTTGTCACTAATTAATTTCATTCAGAGAATTTGCCTCATGTCACCCCAACCTGAATTAGTCTTAAATGGCTCAAAATTGCAATCTAGAGCAATTTAACTTCATTTATTTAACACAGTATTCAATAAGCCAATACTGTAGCTTCACATCTAGCATAAACTCGCTAAATGGGTCTCTTGACAGCAAAGGTTTCTATTTTGAGGATAAAAAACTCAAATTATCTCTTTTTAATCGCTCATTTTGTTTAGGAAATTAATGTATTGGGTAAACATCACATTTGCCAGGATGCTTTCAAAAATAGTTCTTCAGGTAACATTCAAACACATCTTGCTGTCTTAACATTCAGGTAATGCTCAGGGAAATGAACAATGTTTTATTCATTTCGTTCCTTTCTCTCCCCTTTTCTTTTTCAAGTTTGTCTGAAGCCACTCTGGGTTTACCTAAATTTAAGTAGCACTCTGTGACACTCTGATTACATTTTATTATTGCATCTCAACAGCCCCAGAAGACAGAAAAAAGTGCAGAGCATAAAGGAAGAGAAAATGTCTGAGTAAACCATACTTGATAAATTAACAAAATGACTTATGGTTAAAGTTTGCGGATATTTATTCCTAATTTCTAATATGGTATTACTGTTCAGTCATTATCTCTGAAAATCAACCTGCAAACCTCTACAGCTAAGCTGAGCATTTCATAATCTGACTTCTGCTGAGAAGATTCCCCTGATGAAAACCAGCAAAAATATCTCAATAGTTTTATTCTTGAGAATAAAAGTTAGTTCATTTCCCCTTAAAATCATAGAATTCAAATGCAAATGGTTTTATTCACCATCCTAGACTGATGGGCAGCTACAGTTTGTCCTCCAAGGTCATTGTTGATGATAGTAATAATAGGAATGTGGAATCTTGAGTGTTTTTGCGAACCATACATTACATTCGAACAAGTTTAGAACCCAAAAAAGACCAGGTAATTTTTATCAACTGCTTCTTAAAAGTTAGAGTTTATTTTAGGGCCTGTTAGCCATATTGTTGAGTATGATTGGTGTGTTTAAAGGTGTGCTGCAGTATCTAATTTAATCTGAATCCAGACTCTGGCTCGACCTTTCTAAAATGTGTTTTTTTAAGTAATTCAGAAGTAGACTTACTCATCATTGTTCAGCATGCCTCTATTGAGGATCAAAAACTGATGACAGACATTCTGCTTCAGGTTCTTCTGTTAGAGAATTTCATTCATAGTTCTGTCAACATGTTTATAACGTCTTGAGCACGAGCCCAAACCGTACAGACCACAGCCTACCACATATGTCTATGGTGTGGTGTTTCTTTTCCGAAATGTTGAGTTTTTGGTCTGATCTAACACCACACACAGCTTTTAAAAAGTTTTACTTCTGTCCCATTACTCCACTGAATACTTTTCCTAACTTCTAAGAGATTATCATCACTGGCCTGAAAATGTCCTTTTTTTAGTTTTTACAGCAGTAGTGGCTTGTTTTTTCAGACAGTAGACTGACAGGAAATGGCGCCGCCTATACGCCCCTTTTTGGTTTTTTTTAACTTACCAATAGATTACTTTTTTTCGTGGCCTTTGACTTGCTGTTAAATCGTGAGAACAAACTTTGACTGAGGCAAGTTAAGGTTTCAGTTTTTAACATGCTCCAAGATGGTTTTGGACTCCCTAAACGAGTTGTTTCTGCGCTTTTGGACTAATTTTGGTTGGTCCTCTACAACTAAGAAGGTTCAACCAATTTTCCATATACTTTCCATTGGTGGATATTGTCTCTGATTGTGGTTGCTTCCTTTATGTTGACAGACAGGTCATAATAACATTATTTCATGATTTTTAAAGGTCCGATAGTAATGAGGTGCAAAATTTGGATGGGGGTGACATTCTATATTGACATTTGATAGCTTTTGTCCCTTAATAACTACAATCTTCAATGTAAAACAGTTTATGGTCAGATTACCTTGGCCTGACGTTAAACGTTTTATTGAGATTCTAAACATTAACGCATCAAAACAACTTCACATAGTCATACTTAGCAATATTCTATTCTCTAGATAAACGCATACCATAATGAGGTTTGTTTGTTTTACTGCACGCATTTCATCCAGTTTATTTCATGATTTATGACAAAATTGCAAAATACAAAAAAACAAAAAACATACTACTGCAATTTGGTTTATAGTGGTTCAGCAATATGTTATCAGAGTTAAAATGAGTTTGTCTAGTCAAAAAGTTTAATACCATAAAAATGATCAAGTCAGCTGTTTTGATTAAAGGTACTGAGAAAATGGCTGAATTGTTCTGAGTTTCTTTGCAAAGAACAAGTTTAGGGGAAAATACCAGCAAACAATTCTGCAAATTCTGCAGAGCTCATCCTCTCTGTACATATCAAAAAGTAAACCATCCCGTAGCCTTGGTATTAAACTGCAACTTGAGAGTAAAGCTAATTGTTTTAGCCAAACTTTGATGTGAGAATTTGGATTATCCGAAAATTTGCTTACCTCATTTGTTTTGATTGCGGATTCGCAAACACCTCCTCTTCAGTGGCGGCTCCAACTCAGGGCTCCCACCTGCTGACAGCGGTGCGCTGATGGAGCAGGATAGGATGGCTGTCTTGTCAGTGGCAGGCTTTGGCACAGGCTGAATGACAACACAACCTCCCGCTGAGAGCAGTGGCAGGGCGTAGGCATGTTCACCCTCCTCTGTGCTCGAGTCAGGGTCTGGCTTACTATCCACCTTTGTGTCCATTTTGTCATCTTGTGCTGATATTCGTTTTCCTGCCTCACCCACTGAACAATTGTTTTCTTTCAGCGCCTCATGTTCCAAATCACTATTATTTTGCAGGTCCTTACCCTCACTCTCTCCTTTCCGGTCTGCATTTAGAAGGGAATGCCATCCAGTACCATTGACAATTACATTACAAGGGGCAGCAGGGTTAGCTTGAAGCTGGGGAAGGGCTAAGGACTGGGTCCGTACTGGAGTATGCAAGGGTGCAATTTTAAAATGAGAATTTAATTGACTTTCTGGAATATCAGTCTTGCTGGAAAGTGGACCTGCAGGATCCAAAGAATTATGGTGTGCACCTGCGTCCAGTTCTGTAAAACTGCCCTGTGGTAAAAGACTGTGCTCTACACTATTACCTGTACATTCCCTTCTAAACCCCTCAGCCGGTGGGGATCTAGACTCCTCCACTTTGACCTGGACTCCAGCTAGAATGGTGTGAATCAGCTGCTTCTGGCCTGGCTTTTGGCCAACAGTTAGATCAATTACACCATCAATCAGTTTTGGGCCACTGGAAAGATAGAGACTTCCTGGATTATCTTCTGCCTTCACAGTCAAATCCATGAATGCTGTTCTGCTTCTCTCACCAGGTACAGGAGAAACCTGTTCTCCAACAGCTGGCTCTGTTCTGTGGTCTCCTTTGTCACTTCCAGAAGAACTTGGAGAATGAGGCCGAGAGGATGAAGCTTCTGAAGAATCTGGAGCACTGTGTAAAGAACTGCTACTCTCTGGTTTGTCCCTGGATGTCTTCGAGTTAAAAGGGATTGGGATTGGGATAGGTATTGGAACTGGGAGAGGTACAATGACAGGATAAGGGACCAAGAGAGTTGGTGGGGGTACCAGTGGGGCTAAGGATGGCATGCCACCAAAGTTCATCATCGGGGGAAAAGGAATGGGTCCATTGGGCATCATGTTGACTGGAGGAAAAGGGGGGAGACCTGGCATGGGTAGACCAGGGTGAGGTGGGATCATACCTGGATTAGGATTGGATGAATGGTGTACATGTGGAGACAAGAGGGGCCGGTGCATGGGGCTTGATGCTGGACCAAGATTTCTTGGGGGAGGTGGTGGACCAATCCCAGGGATGATGGGGTTTGAGAGTGGGCTATTAGGCCCCGCAGGATGGGCAGAGGGGCGAAGAAACGATGGTCGAATCTGGTGCATCATTTGATGTTCCATGAACAGAGGCAGGGGCATGGGTCCTCTGGGTGTCATCACCATGGGAGGGCTACCTGAGGGAACTCCCACTGGTGGGTGCAAAGGAACAGGTGGTGGGGGAAGAGTTGGGCTTTCGTGAGGTCTAGGTGTGGGGATTTTGGCTGAAGTAGACGAGGAAGGAGAACAGACTGCAACTGTTTCTGATGGTGATGTGGCAGAAGAAGTGGAAGAGGCCAAGGCAGATGTGCCAGAATGGCCCGCTGGTGAAGGAGCTTTACGCCTAAGATCTGTTAGTGGAGTTCCCCAGGATTCGGGAGTCAGCAGTTGTACCCCTCCACTGCACTCTGGTTTGCCATCACCTCCAGTTCCATGTCCAGGGTTACACAGGGCTCCAGGCAGCGCAGCTTGTGTTTCCTTGTAGAAGATGTCCATTTTATATTGGTTCAGGCATTTGGCACTGCAAAACTGCAGCCTGCGCTCACCAGCACCAAAGTCCAGGTACTCCTTAGTGTGGCGAATATGTTTGCACCAGTCACATACCTGCAGAAGATAGAGCAAATAAGGTATATATTTTGTCATATATGTTGCTAACTTAACTGGATGTTGATTTTTTTTCTAATTAAAATAGTTCTTGATCGCTTTATTGACAGAAGTGAATGCAGACATAATGTTCTGCGGCTATGCAACTGAGAAGACTGTCTTTAGCAATCTGCCCATGCAAGACGTTGTAATTTGCGCTTACTGTTGGCATGAAAGAGGCACTAATTCTCAGTTCAGTTTAAAACTGATACAGCTAAAGTATGTTACAGTGTCCTTCAACAGAAGGAATTAAATATTTTGCCAGCCGATGTATTAAAATCAGCTTCTAGGCAAGGTGGTGCCCGATTAAGCATTTCTACAAGAGAGTTAGGGGAGATCATCCATTTCTCCTTTTTTGGACATTCAGAACACTATATTCTGAGTCATTTTGTTTGTTTATGCTTTGATCTAAAGTAACACAAGGACCTGCTCTCCTTAAGGAGATAATCCACAGAAATAAAGCACAAAGTTTGGTCTAAATCCTCATAAGAGCTGGAAATGGAAACCCAGAAGATGATTTTGATCACCCATTTTTTGATGATCAACAAAAGAAAGAAAGAACCCTTAGCTATACAAGGGTAACATTAATTAAATGTTCTGTCACTTCAATTTGTCTTTCCTTGTCGGATAATTTTTTTTAAAGCCCTGGTGAGATCATAAAGGTGTTTTCAATAAAAAAGAAAAAAGTATCTCCTTAGAGATTTAGATATTTCACCTGTTTTTGCTTTTTGTTGCAACAAAATTCTTCAGGTCATCAAATAAACTTCAACATCAGACAAGGATGATCAGAATAAACAGTAAACGTAGTTTTAAAAAACTAACTGGGATTCAACCATATTAGTTGCTGTTTAATACCCCCCCAAATTTCTTACAAACCTGTAGAGCCAAAAGTCCAACATGAAATAGGCTAGAAAATAACTATAAGCAAATTATGTTCTCATCCATGAAAAGTATTACAACTCTCAAACAAATCTCCAAATATCTTTCTCTTTTTTTGTCAGTTTATTGCTCAAGAAAGTGCAAGTTTAATTTTCTATTCATAATTCCACACAATGCCTTAGAGATTTGTGCGTTTTCTTTTCTCACGGCTTTTGAAAAATAACTTCACCTCTTATAAATAATGAATAATGTTGTTTTTCTTTCATTAGGTTTGCATTGGAAAAGACATTATTTTAAAACCTGTTGTTTTAATTTAACATTTTACTGCGATTTTCACTAAAAACTTTCCACACAGGAATATTTGTCTTTCTTTACAGCCCAACTCTATCAAGAGTTAACCTTGGTGGTAGTGTGATAGTCTGGGGAGGGGGGCTTTAGGACCATGATGACTTGTGATAATGTGTGGGACCATGAATTCTGTTCTCTACCAGGTCATTCTGAGGAAGCTTTTTTTTCTTCACTAACTTTTGACTTTAAGCTGAACTGCACTCAAGTTATGCAGCAAGACAATAATCTAAACAAAACCTGCAAGTAGGTTGAATAGATGTCCCTATTTGTGCCGGACAGTCCCGCGTTTTTCACTTCTGTCCTGCCGTCCCACAAATCAAAGCAATGTCCTGTATTTTACTGGGTCAAATCAGATAAAAGTAAAAAACTAAAAATTCACAGACACTTTTCGCAAATATGAAGAAATCAGAGCTCACAGATCAGCACCAGTGCTTCATGCCATGACCAAGATGTGCATGATTTTCTTAAAACTGAACAGGTGAAGGATGTAATACTAAATATGATAAAAATATGGTTAAAGAAAATCAACAAAGCCAACAACAAGGACTGCGGAACTGAATATAACTGGGCGTTGCCAGGAAGGTGATCTTCTAAAAGCTTTTTTGTGAAGTCTTCTGAAGTTATTGTTAAATATGATAGGTGGGGAGCAACACTGTAAAAATGTCACAAAAAATATTTGCATCACTGAAAAAGTCGCCCCACATTGTTTTCCTATAAGCATCCTAGTTGTTACACATTTCTACCTGCAAGTCCACATCTGGATGGCTAAAAATACAAACTTCAAACCGAAAAACATTAAGATTTTAGAATTATATTGTAAAAAGTCTCCACTTAGATGCAAATGAGATGCTGCAGGGGGATCTTAAATAGCCTGTTCATGCTTTAAAAACTTAGAGAAGGAACTAAATTAAAACAATTTAGCATGAGGAGGGACAAAATTCATAGACAATGATGTAAAAGACCCGTTGACCATTACTCAAAATGCTGCAGGGCAGTTGTTAAAATCAAGGGTGGCATAAACAGGTATTATATTTATGGGGCAATCACTTTTTCACATAGGGCCAAGATGGATTTTCTAGCCTTTTTTCCCCAAACCAATAAAATCATACTTTAAAAAATTGTGCTTTATACTTAACATATGTTAGCAAAAATCTGAAAGGGGCTTAATATAAGAATTTACTGTTTTCATGAAGTAACACAATTTGGTTGCCTTTCTGTCAAATGTTGTATTTTACACAGCAACACCTCATCCAAATGAGAGCTGGCTCATTTTGTGAAATTTTATAACCCCTGCAGTGGTGCTGATCCTAAAACAGGCTGCTGCAATCTTTCATCAACACCTTTACGGTGCAAAAATGTGCACATTTTTCTTGACGGAACAAAATGAATGTGACCCCCAGTGGAGCAAATAGCAGTGGGCGAGCCCCGAACACGGCATCGCTCGTCAGGCCACACACAGCTCACTCTGTCTGCTCTGGGAGGAGTGGCAGGTCCTCGGTGGAGATAATTAAAGCATTAATCAGTTGTCAGACCCTTCAGCGACATCCATCCATCATACAGACCCTTTGCCCCCCTGCTGAATGTTAATAAGTTGAAGGATGCAACTAGAAAGTGGATAAACTCGTTTTACTTGGTGAATAGCAACAGTGGTTTATTTAAAAGAATCAGGTCTGACGGGAGCACAAGAAGGATGGAGTTTTAAAGGTTGTTTGGGCAGATTCACTTTTAGAACTAACCTTTGTTTTTCTTAAATTGTTTAATCTAACAATGTTCTCTCGTACGAGGTAGAGTGTCAATGAAATGACACACAATGACCAAAGTATCCACATCCACAAAAGATCTTGGACAGAATTTTATATCAAACCTCTGAAAGTCTCTTTAATTTTACATGCTTTAACTGGCCATTTAGTCCGTACCAATCCAATGAGCCGTGAAAGAGTAAAAACTCCAAAAGGTGGTCTAACATTTCGAGTTTTATAACGCTAGACCTCAGATATTTTAAATAATAAATGCATCGAAATTTTTCTCGACTCAAAAAGACAGACGGAGAGCACTTAACGACTTTCTGCACTGTGAGTGAAAATTTCACTGCGCATTACGCTAATGGAGTTGTGCTTCCTCCTTCCCTCCCGTCTCGCTCCCTATACTCCTGCACACAGATGTTTGCAGTTCAGCCTAATTATGGACATTTATTTTCACCGTGGCCAATGAACCAGCATCGGTGGTGTACTTTAACCATTTGCATTACAGTTATCTGACTTTGAAAACAAGCAGCCGCTGCATTCGCCCTCCTCTTAATTTCCGATCTAACAAGAGGGAAGAAAATTAGGAACCACCACCTTGGCTTTGTTTACGATTATGGGCAGAAAGGGACAAAGGAAATATCTGTCATGCATAAAAAATATCAGAAAATCAGGAATAGTTTACAGATTTAAAATGACTTCAGAAGATAAGTAGAGTGGTTCAGAGAGGTCAAGACTAGTTAAATAAGAGTATTCTCAAAATAAAAACATTAAGGTGAACTGTCTCTATCATAGGATGAAATTCATAAAAAATTGGATTTTGTTTTTAGAAAAA
>JAUZNJ010006572.1:0-18288 GCA_034780135.1 Jordanella pulchra | reverse complement strand
GTGATCTCTTCCTCCATCATCTGCTGGGGTAACAGCATCAGAGCAAATGACTTAAAAAAGCTCAACAAGCTAATAAACACAAGCTCTGTTCTACGAATTGCTCTGGAACCTCTGGAAATTATTTTACAAAGGAGAATTATTCATAAAGTGATAAAGCCTCAGTAAGAGGCTTCTCCATATCTGGTGCAAGACAGACCACTACAGAAGATCCTTCCTGCCTACAGCTATCAACACAGACAACAACTGGTTAAGAGAAAACAGAACATGAGTTACTAAAAAATTTAATTGTCCTTTTGGATAAATAAAATATTTTTTTAATTGAATTAAATTTGATTATTTGATGGTGCATTTACAATTTAACTTATATTTAATAATAGGATCATATATTAGAAAAATAAATAAATAAATGTTATATCTACTTATTTCATGGGATCTTCCCATTTATGTTTTTAAATGATGTATTTGGCCCTCCATATCCATCAGGGATCACATCATCACCTCGCCACCCCCCACTTTGAGCCCCACTCTAGGAACCCCTGCGTTACATCAAGGCTTTCATTATTTACTGACATCTCTTTTCTTCTAGTAGAACCCGAAAAGATTACCTGGCAGAAGTGGGTGAGATAGAATTGCTTTCCCTTTTGAGATTCAGTTGTCCTAAATGTTTCTGTTGCAACGCTGCCAGTGGTCAATTTTTGTACACAGCTGTGAAAGATTCAAATTTCTCTTCATCAACCTTGGACTTGTGTCCAGCTTCATTTGGCAGCATCCTAAAAAGCATTTTTCTGTCATGTCCAACTCAGTTCTGAATTTAAATTAAGCAACTGTAGAGACATGCAGTGACCTGGACTGGAACCAAAAGCTGACAACCTCAGAAGGACCATTGTGACAAAACAACAACTGCTTTCGCTTAGGTTTAAGCGGAAACCAAGGGCAGTATTATGGGAACTTCTTAACTTAACTAGGAATTTACACTTTCAATGCTCTAAAGATGGCTCCCAAAAAGCTGGAAATCTAGATGGCTATTTATTTATTTCTACATGAGCTGTGGTTTTGTCAAGTGCTTTTGAGGCCCATTAGCTAATATGTCTTTAAAAAGATGTGAAGTAAAGATGGCTATCATTGGTATAGATCTGTACAAGCAAATGCACAGTGCAGGGTAAGTAAACAAATTTGCTTTTCTCTAAAAGTAACTTTTTTCTTCTTCTCTCAGTCTTGTATGGATATATGGTGATTATTTATTTTCTAAAAATTTATGTAAATTTAGCACGATTTGTACATTTTTTACATGAATATAACAGGAATGTGTGCATTTAGATGTCACAATGAGGCGTTTCTGTTCTACATGCCATTGCTTACATTGATGGAGCTTTATATTTTTAAAGCTACAGTAACTTTTTAGAAACATTGGAAAACGTCCTTTTTAGCTGATAGAGTGATTAGAGTAAATCTGTGCTGTATTAGATACCTTGTGTTTTCTCTGGATATTGGCCAGCCTCACTCACAGTGATGCCTGATGCTTAGCTGCAGAGTTTGCTAGCATTCACTTCTCCCAATTCTCAGTATGTAATGGGAACTTCTCTTTACTGTGTTTGTATACCTTTGAACCCAACGTGGTTCTTTTAAGTGGAACGGAGTTTGCGGCCGGGATCTGTCTACTTCTACAATGGTGCTCCTGTGCTGCAGAGGTGAATAATCAAAGGTGGGTCTGCTTCTTTTACCGTCTTTTGTTTCTCTCCCAGATTTTTAGGTAGTAGATTTTCAGGACCTAGGCTTTTTAACACAGCTTACTTGTGGGAACATGACAGTCTTAAAGAAAGTCTTCGTGTTTGAGTTTAAATGGAGGCTGCAACCATAGGGCTGATTGCTTTTTCATACGAATTCACTTTCTCTCCTTTTGGATTGACCTCTTTACTGTCCTTTCACTCATCCTTTTCCGTCTCTCTCATCCACTAATTTACAAAGGTCCATGAAGCGAAGGTGGCAACATAAAGATACACCCTCAAAGGGCACGGAAGTAACACAACCTCATCCAATGGAGACTTGAGAGCAAGAAAGCGTTGGCCTCAATCCACCAGAGGGAAACATCAATCGCAATTCTTTAAAGACTTCTTTTTTCTTGTCCGCCCCATACCTGTCCTCTCCTTCGTCCTGATTTGGATTTGCATTTGAGGAGACGCCTCCCCCTCTCTCCTAGAGGGTAGGGGAAGGGTGGGGGAGAGCACATCAAAGACGCCAACAGTTGTGTGGTGTCAAACACAATGCCGGGATCCCCCGCTGCGCTAGGGCGTAATGGATGAAGTCTGTCAGAGTCCTCAAAAACTCCTGCAAAGTTAACAGGAAGAAGGTGTGTGCCACACACACATTCAGATTTATAGAGACGAATGTAAGTTTTTGCTGGTGGGAGGTGGGAGAAATGGAGAAAGGTAAGGTGGCGAGGGGAGGGTATCTCATTGAAAGAGTCTCCAGTGGTTGCGTTAACCCCCGCCTCGTCTCACCGTGAGTCATTCCGCCCTCTGAGACTCATCTCTGCTCTGCAATTGTTGATGTTTTGGGGGTTTTTTTGTGGGGGGGGATTGAGGAAGTTTGAATACTAAGAAGAGATGGAGAGCCACAGATACAAGACAACGAAGGAGGGGGGGTTAAAGAAAGTGTGTGCCACCTCTCATTGGCATAAATACTTGTTTACAACGAGACATAAATTGGTACCCTGTCAGTCAGCCTCTCCATTTCTCTTTGCTCTAACTCCTTTCCTCTGTTTCCTCTGCTTCTGTGCTGCTAAGTGTATTATAACACTCTTCGGTTCAGCCCTCTCTCATTACCATATTCTAATTACATTCGTTAAGGGGAGCATTTGGGAGTTTAATGAATAAATTTGAAAGATGGGTCTACGTGGCGATCTTTAGGTTTGTCTCCTCCTCAGTGAGCAAAGAATGGGAGCATATGTCAGCGTCCCTCCACATTTTTTTTTTATGTAAAATTTCCCATGCTTTTAAGACTTAATTTCCAGAATTCCCAGCTCTTCAATCTCATTTCAGAATACCCAATTTAAAAATAGTTATTTTACAGGCATGCTTTAAATATGGAGCATGGAAAAAGTAGGAAGGGGGAGACACAAGAAAGGACTGAATGACACAAGAAGGGATGGAGGACGTGATGAAGGGAGGAATATAGCAAAGAAGGAAGGACAGAGAGGGAAGGAAGGGCATGGGGAACAGGAAAAGGAATAGGAAGATGAGGGGGAATGGAGGTTAGATAGAAGAATGGAAGGAAGGCAAAAAAGAAGTAAAGATTACATTAGGAGGGATATATATCCATGGTGTATCAAAGGTGGGAAGGGCAAAAGAAAGGAAGACAACAAAACACAAGGAGGAGGTAGAGAAAATACACAAGGTAGGTAGAAAGAAAAGAAGTAAAAAAAGATGAAAGTTTAGATAAACATTTCTGATTTTATTTCCAAAATACTGAAATCTGTGGAGAGTTTAAAAACCTATCACACCAATTACAGTATATGACCATTTCCAGTAATAATATATATTTCTTTAAGTTATGGTATCATTTTAAGTTAGATTGTGAACTAAAATATTTACATGACACCAATATAATGGGTTAGAAATCCCTTTATTAAGGTGTCAGAAAAAGCTCTTGTAGGATCAGACAGCCTTACCTGCTTCAAATGGTCAGTCACTCCTAAACAGTTCTTTTGTTTACAACAGTCACTCAGCTGTTTGGGGAAAAAACATGGCACTAAACTAAAGAAGTTGTGCTTTTAACTGTTATTATAGTGATGCTATTCCGAAGGAAAAGTTGGCAAGTTAAGAGGCCAGAACATCAGATGCTGTAAACAGCAGACTGTAGGCTAGCCAACAAAGGACAAAGCCCACTCATTAATCAGCTTACATTAGCTTGTTAGACTCTTAGTGATGCTCTATTCCAGGGGTCTACGGCCTGTGGTTCCAGAGTCACATGTGGCTCCTTTGTCCCTTCACCATGGCTCTAATAAAAACCAGAGTAGACGTATTTTTGATGATAAAGGCAATAAAAACTGTGATTTTTGCAGCCCTTCTGTGTCTTTAAATGCATTATTTTCATAAAATAGCAACGACAAAAAGGTAAAAGACTTTTAAAGTTCTTTCTTTATGGTTCAAGCCGTAGTAGTTCTTTAATTGTCATATTTCTGGACAGGCCTCACTCAGCTGACCTCGCTCAACAAAGTAAATATTTTTTTCCCCTTCCAATATTCAATGATTCATTTGTTCAAAAATGTACATATAGATGTTGATTTTATCACAATTTACTATCCCTAAAAAATTTAATGTGTCATTAAGTACAAAATATAACAATTATCTTTTGAGGCTCTAGAATACTTTGATTTTGAGGCAGCACTATCAAAAGTGGCTCTTTCAAAGGAAAAGGCTGCTGAACTCTGCTCTATATGGAGCCGAATGGAAAGAGCTGATAAAAATCAGTGCAACATTTACATTTTCTGAAAAACTTCAATTCTTTACCTTTTTTAGTTTTTAAATTAAAATCTAACACAACGTTATTTAGTGTTTAAAGGGATCCATGACTAGGTGGACATGTTGGCATGATTATGTCAGAATTTTCCTACTAATGTGAATACTGTCTTTTGTGATATGTAACAACTCATTATTACTTCAAAATGTATATATCCTTAGTTGTATTTTCCACCCATGGAGGTAGCCATTTTTTTCACCCGCACAATGCATGCTGGGTTGATGATGCAGTTAGGTTTTACTGGACTGGAGCCTACAAGGCTAACATTGCCCAAATTGTTTTTATCAGATTGTGTTTAAATAATGTTACAATGCATTGCTGCCTCAAAGTTTTCATGAGCTGTTATACATGAGTTATTTGTAGAAATAAATAAATAAGACTGGCTTGTTATCTGTTGTTCACTATTTTAGCTAGAGCTAACAATATCTAACAATATTAGCAGAAGCTAACATGAAATCAAAATGGTTAATTAATGAACAACTGGTTAAAATGCCAGTGAAGCATCTTTCAGTCATTGTAAAACATCTGACATATCTGAGAAAATGTTTTGATCTTGATGCTAACCATAAACAGCCTCAGTTAGAAACCGGAGCGCTTTTGTAGCATAGCCCTGGGTTAGCATCTCCTAGCAGCCAGCACACAAACACCGGCTTCTTCAGCCAACGCTCCCCTCTTCCTCCGTCTGGTCCTCCTCATTTTCATCACCTCTTGTGATTTCGATTTTAATTGCATCAGTTCAGTTCAAACTGAAAAGGTTTAAGGTTTAACATTAAGTTTAAGGTTTAACTCTCTAATGCTGCAAGGACCTAGTATGGGTCATTTGTCCTTAATGCATTGCAAGGTAAACAACATGGGGCCGTCTGTGTTACAAAATTTTATTTCAATTTATTAAAAGTAAACAGCTGACAGTATTTCACTATATCATATTTACTTAAGAAATAAAGATTTCTCAAATAAAGTTTATTGTAACAACTAATTGTAGAGCTTTTTAGATTTATCTCACTGTTTGTGACTGAAGCTGAGTTGAATCATTAACTGATCTGAGTAGATGAAACAGATGATTGATTTCGAATAAAGCGACTGAGTCAACTCTATTCTCACACTCTGTATCTGTATGTGTCAAAACAAAATGACGAGTGTCATACAAAAGAGCAACTTGTTGTATTATTTTAGCTCAGGCTTTGGGATAACTGCTGCATTTTTGTTTTAGATTAAAGAACTAACATAATTTTTTTCTATTTCTTTTAGTACAGTGGTTTGCCTCTTGGTTATAGGAAGGTTTTATTGAATATGTAGACAGCCAAAACAGGCAATTGAGAAACACCGCTCAGTATGTGTGTGCTCTCTCACCGTTACTCCATTTCAGTAGAAACAAACAAATCTAGTTAACTCCAGAAGCTCTTGTGGACTCCTGTCTCTATAAAAAAGAAAATCAATTCACAATTCAGTTTGCTTCTGCTAAATAAAGATTTCACGTCTTTTGTTTATTGTTTATATTAAAAAAAAAACTTGGAGCCACTCAAGCTGAAGTCATGAATATTTAACCCTCCTCAGACCTAAAAACACAAACTGCCAAAGACAAGCACCAAATTACAGATGTACAAATCGTATGCAATCTCTGATTTAACACAGACAACAGACCTAAGGACGTTAAAAAAAAGGAGGTGGGAAAGTAGAGGTAAAACAATCTTAGGCAAGCGTTAGCATTAAATCTACCCTGCCTTTTTGACAGGCTTCTTCCACTGTTGTGTGGTTTTTGATTTGTCTCTGCCTGGAACGGAGCCCTGGGCGCTGGACCTGTGCTCACTCTTTCAGGGTATTGCAAAAATGTGATATACCCCCCTCACATGGTTTAATAAAATACATTCTACACTCTGATGATTGCCAGCTTGTGCTTCAAGGAGTTCAGCAGTGAATTTGCAACAATAACCCAGACATTTTTTTCTGTCCTAAAGCTTAGAAATGGATGTGCTTTTACTTGGCCACTCGCCAGCGATTACTGACAATTAGGCAATGCCACAAGGAGCAGAACTAAGATGAAGAATTCATTTATTTCAACCTCTTGCCCACAAAATGTAATTTCATTTTGACTGCATTTCAGTTAAACTGAAGGTATTTCTATTTTACTAAATAGATTGTTTTTCTTTATCTGAATTTTAATCATTTCATTCCTGACCTCAACGAAAAGAAAATGAGAAAAAACAAAACAAAACTGCGTTTAGAGACAGCAGGAAAATAGCTAATGCCTGGAATTACTAGGTTATTAGTTTCATTATGATTTCTAGCATCCTTAAATTTGCCTGGAAGCAGTGTATTAAAAACAGGCTGCACTCATCCGTAGCTAACTATAGGAAACATGCTCTGCAAGAGACCATTCTGGTTGAAAATGTGCTTGCCTTTAATTGTTTGTAAGTGTGCGGTATCGTCATCCAAAGGGGGCTCCTCTTCACATAATATTTGCAGTGATAATGCTCTGTGCAAAGGCAGTGCCCTCTGTCATCACCTTCCCTTCAAGCACTGTGACTCATGCTGTGGGTGTTAGCTTTCATTTTAACCTTTATATAATGTACCATGCATGTATATAAATAAAAAACAAGAAAGGATGGGAAACATTTTTACTCTTTAGACCAGACAGCAAGTGTACGTGTATCAGGTTGCCTATGGGAGATGTTTTCTTTGCTTTAGTCTGGTTGTTTTCCGTCCATTAACTGCATACAGCACTGGTAGAGCTGTTTAATAATTGCTAATTTAATGCGCTTTTATCGATCCAAAAGGAGACAGACATCAGTCATTGCCTTCTGGGCTGTCGCGGTACTTTCCACCTCATAAAAACTGTAATTGACTGTGACTTTTCAGTTCAACATGCAGTGACATCTTCAGGTGGGCAGAGAAAGTAACTAACAGCCTCACTGAGGAAGACAAAATAATACTGCAGTGCCTCAAAAGTATTCATAACAAAGTATGCATAACCCTTGGGTAGTTCTTAGCACACTGCCAGGGATAAAGTTGGGTAGAAGTTTATGCCATGGTTGTGTTATAGAACAATACTGTATATGTACCAGTGTCACATGTGGCGGCTCTAGAGGAGCTGCAGAAATCCCCGCCTCAGGTGGGAGAACCACTTTGTAATGCAAGTATTAGTCATTGATTCCAAAATCTAGTCTTTATGGAAGTGGTAAGATGAGAGCCAATGGAAGTCTGTTTCAAAAGAGCCTAGTCATGTTCGATGACTTTCAAATTTGTAAGCCAGTAGCTCACTTCGGTCGTATACAAAGGTGGTCTGATTAAAGCAACACTGTGTACGTTTTGACTCAAGTATTACATTAACCTAAGATATATCAAATGATTGTTTACATAAATATGCAGCACTTAGCAAGTATTAATGTTCCGTCAAGCTTGCCTTTCTCAAAATATCCCCTGAAACATGAAAGTTATCTAAGCTAAATTTTTGTTAGGCAACAAAATAGATATGAGACCTACCTGGTCAGATTTTTTTTGGTTCTCTAATGAAGTCAATGTATTATCTCCCTTAATTTTGTCTATCTGTTTTTTGTGAATGTGTTTATGCCCGCTGTTCTATGACAAATTGCCCCTTGGGGATAATAAAGACTCTTAAACCTTAAAGGATTTGATCTGAGGGGTGAATGTATCCTTGTCTTTGCAAGTAATAAATTCTCAATCTGCAGGTCCAAACTTGTCTGCTATCAGATTCCAAAACACAGAGGGGGACTATTTAAGTTTCGATGACTTGATGTTGCCAGTTGCTTTCAGGGACCCTAAACCTGGAATGTGCAGATCTAACGCTCCCTCTTGGCTAAAAGTTACACAGTGTTGCTTTAAATTATATCTACCTGTTGGCTTATTATAAAGTATATAACTTAACAAGAACATGTAGGTACAATTTGGGGGACTTTCGCTCTCAGCAATGAGTCAATGAGAAAGTAACGGAAATAAGCAAGTTAGTATTACTCCAGCATAGATGTGACAGGTCAAAGGAAAACTCTAAGATCAAGAGTGGAAAAAAACCCCAAAAGACATTGGATTCCAAGTAAGAAAAACACACAAGTAGTGCTCTAAATACAATATAAATGTTGATGTTCATAGAAGTCTAATTAAACACTGCCAGCAGATGGTGAAAGCGTAAAACAACATGTCTGTCTCCTAAATCACACACAGTGCAAAAATTCACTCTAGGCTCAAAAAGGACGAAGTAAACACTATCAAGACAAGTGCCAGACTTATATGATTTTAATCTAATTTGAACATGTTTCTTTACACACAGGCCGAAGAGAAGACACAAAATGCATGTGATCTGGTTTGATGATGATATAGAATGATATGTGGTGGAAAATGAGCACCATACCCTGCTATCAGAATACACCAATTCCCCTGTTTAATATAGAGTTGGCAGCATCTGCCTGTGGGGATGTTTATCTCAGCAAGCACATCCAAGCTGAGGAGAATATGGAAAAAAATAAAAGGCAGTCCTGCAAGACGGGGGTGGGGGGGTGGGGGCTAATCTGTGGGAAGACTTGAAGTTGGATGTTCACAGATGCCATTCCCAGAGGTTTTGTGTAAGCTTAAGGTATTTTCAAGGAGAAATAGAGGAAATAAAGCTCTATCTTTAGATGTGCAAAGCTGAGGCTCAGCCCATCCAAAGATTTGCTCTAAATCTGGGGTATAAATACAAACAGACAACACACTTTTTATGAAGACTTCGTAAAATGAGGAATTTTTTTTTTTGCCATTTCCCAAGTGTGAACTGTTTTCACATAATTGTCTAACACAACATCCCATGAAATACTATAAGGTTCATGTCTTCAACCTAACAAAATGTGAAAATGTTTGAATCTGTGTGAGTATTTTATCTTTAAAAAGACACAGTATAAATTGTGACCTGGCAAGGTTTAGATAAACAACGTGCCAGGAGAGGGGCGTACAGGTGGCGCAGTGGTTAGCACGCACGACCCATGTATGGAGGCCTTAGTCCTCAACGCGGGTGACCCAGGTTCAAATCCGGCTTGTGGTCCTTTCCCGCATGTCTCTCTCCCTCCCTTCTACCCCCTTTCCTGTCAGCCTACTGTCAGAAAAACAAGCCACTAGTGCCATAAAAAGCTCAAAAAAAAGTGCCAGAAGATCAGTGTTGCCAACAAGATGTAACAGTGCAGTTAGGATCAACGGTAGTTCATGCTTGTTTTTGGACAAGGAAATCCTACTGTTGCCATGTTTTCCTGTTTGCTCACACTGTGAGCAAACATGTCCATGGATGAATAATCTAATTGCATTTTTGTTCCAAGTCTTACAAAACAGACAGACAAAGACGTCACTTATAGTTGCAATAATTAAAGTCGAAGACTAAACCTCATACAAGGGTGAATAGCATCTTTTCTTAGAAGTACTGTTAAAATAATTAAGACATTTAAGTTGTAATATCCCCCACTGTTATAAACTGTACTCAGACACAATTGATAAAACTTATACTCTCATGGTATGCAAATGAAGCATCAATATCCCGTATATAGTTTCCTCCTCTGAGTCTTTAGATGATGGATGATGTATTATAGCTGAGCTGGTCTTAGACTAATGACAAAGCTGCATTACAATACACAACTAAGTACACAGTTAATATTGTATGTGCAGGGAGACTAAACACTCTCACACAGACAGGCACACAAAAACGCCACCTTGTTTAATCCCCGGGAATCGGGAAAATTTGATTACCATGACTTTTACAAACACACTCCATATGAGAGAAGACAATCCATGCATCAGCTGAGGCAGAAGAGAGAGCAGAAGGACACAGAAGATAGAGATGAGGGAAGGAGGAATACACGATACTCTATCCTCAAAGCAGTTTGAGGAAGAGGGGAAGATAAAAACCTGTGAAGCAGATTCCTGAAAGGAAATAGTTTATTATAAGTCATGCTCTGCAACGCAAACACAGCAAAAGACCACACTTTGTCCGATAACAAATGTAATAAAACAGCACTTTTACCAGTAAGTGTATATATATATATATATATATATATATATATATATAACAAACACCTCATGTCTTTAAAATTGTAAAATAAGCTTAAATTCAATTTAGCCTAATGTGTAAAAACTTTTCCAAAATAAATTTACCAAATTTATTACCATTTTACAAAGGACATTATTCATTCACACTATCAGCTAGGCAGAATATCCACCAATTATAGCTGCTTCTGAACAAGGTGTAAAACATGTAAAAAAGCTTTATTAATACAATATACCTTTAGTGCTACAGAATATGGAACACACTAAAAAAATAAAATAAAATAAAAAATTCCACTTTTTATTGGGGAAATGTATTTAGAAACAAAAAAAGGTTTATTTAAACAGTTAAAATACATTTCACACTAACAGCTTCCAGCGGCTTTGAAAAAGCCCAAATCACCACAGATCACCATGCAGAACCAGGGGTGGGTAAAGTAGCCAAAAATGGTACTCAAGTAAGCGGAGCGCTACTTCCACATTCTTTTTACTCAAGTGAAAGTAGTCATCCAATAAAAAAGTAGTCGAAAGAAAAAAATAGTAATTGTATTAATCCAAAAAATGACTTAATGTAAATAAAAGCATATTAGGCAAAAATCAGGTACTGAGTAATGGCTAGATCAAAAATCTGATTTAATGTTTAAAATTATGCAATCAGTGTATCAATTTGTGTGTAAGTTCTGGCATTTAAAGACTAAAATACTTCAAGAAAAAAAATATTTTGAATATTTTGAGTTATTGCTCACAATGCTGAATACTGTTACGTAGTAAATTAAACATTCATCCATCCATACATCTTCTCCCGCTTCATCCGTCAGGGTCGCGGTTGGGCCGGTGCCTATCTCCGGCAGACTATGGGCGTAAGGCAGGGTACACCCAGGAAAGGACGCCAGTTTGTTGCAGAGCAACACATAGACAAACAAGGACGTACAACCATGCACACACTCTCATATCTAGGGACAATTGAGAGATGCCAATTAACCTAACAGTCATGTTTTGGGACTGTGGGAGGAAGCCGGAGTACCCAGAGACCCCCCACACATGCACAGGGAGAACATGCAAATTCCATGCAGAAAGTTGTTTGAAGAAAATTTTGGCACATCTGTGCGTTGATTTCTTCTCTGCATTCATCCAGTGCTTTGAAAGGGTTCATAGTCATGTGTTGTTATGATAACTTATGTTGTTGTCTATTAAGATCTGAGTTGGGGTGGGCATGTAGATATTGAATAAAAAGTGGCCCTAAGATGGACCCTTGGTGAACACCATGTGACTTTTCTGTTCTCTGATTTTAAGGGTCTTAGACAAAAAAGTCCCTGTCCTTAACATAGGATTAAAACCCGCCCAGTGCTGTACCAGGAAGGCTGATCCAGTGTTTGGGGTGCTCTTATAAAAAGGAGTGATCACCAGTGTGAAATGAAGCTCTAAGGTCCAGGAATACCAGCACTGTTGTTTTTCCACAGACTGCTTTTATATGAACGTCACTGAACACACTCTCTGTAGTGCGGTGAGCACAGAAACCTGACCAGAAGACATTGAAGCAGCTGGTCATTGTTAGAAAGTGGTTAGCTGTTAAAACAGATTTTTTTATTAATCTATTGAGATGTACACACCTCTGTGATTAATTGTGAGCAAATTTAAGTTTCCATGTTTTCATCCTTTTTTCTATGTTAATTCCTCCTGAAAGTGATTGTTGCTGAAAAGCTCAGTTTGAGTCTTATCTGACCAAACCTCACACCTCACAGTTCCATTTAGACTTAGAATATAATCCAAGCCTTTATAGAAGCCGAGGAAAACAACTTTAATATGACAACCTTAAAGAATAGGGCTTGGGTTAGTCTAATGTAGATTAATTAATTAGTTAATGAAGATCTACATGTTATTTTTTATAGTAGGAGAGAAAGATGTTTTTACTCCCAAACATGTCAGCATAGACAGTGTCTTATTGTTGTGAAGGAGACTTTAGAACCTCAAGATACTGCTCTTTAGTGTACTCCTCAAACAGTGAGCTCCCTTACCACCCCCCTCACAGTGAGAGGTGGCAAAATAAATATAGGTCCTTCCTCAGTCCCTGATTGCATTATCCTGATTGTAGGTGTTGGGAAATTGTAGTTTAGACACTGACTATCTATCGATCTATAATTTCCCTCTACACTTTAAATCTTAGGGCCACTTTTTGTTATTTCAAATAAAATCTCAATGAAATACATTTTGTTGTTCAAATCTAAAAAAATATGTTGAGGAATTTGTCCTTTTGACAAGTGATTACACTTCATATCTACCTGTTATGCCTGTTATACCAAGCTTCTTCTTCTAAAAAATATGTTTGAGTTACAACAAAACCCCAAACCGATGTGAAACGTTGAATTCACAGTTGCACAAATACAGCCCTTATCTTTCTGCTTTCATTTTATTCGAAAATTTTCTTCCTCTGGTCTGTGGTGGCTTTATAACAATCAAATTTATCCAGGTATTTGAGATCTTAGTTGTTAGAGAAGAGTGCACAATTGTTTTTTTTCATAGCTTTTTTTACATAAGATTTATTCCTTCAGTTAACCAAACACAAAACCACTGCTATATTTCATTTGAGCATTTAAAACCCATATGAGAACATGTTTGTTAAGATTCTGTAAAGATGCTTTGAGGTCAGATTGTTGGGTTTATTATTGTAAGATCTTGTGTATCTGCATCTATTGGTCTCATAAACAACAGCTCACCAAAGAGCACTTAAAGCCTGTAGCTTCATTTGGTAAAAGGTTACATAAAATACTCAGAGTGTGATAAATGTTATTCATATCTGAACGAGAAAAACGTACCACAAAAAGGCTTTGATTTATGACGACCGTTCATCTGTTTGTTCATTCAGTTCTTAATTTTAAGCTGCAGCATATGAGAAAGAGGCACATGATTTTTTTTCTTTTCTAAAAAGGAAAGACAAGAGAACCTGACATTGAAATAAGCCAGATTCACTTTTACCTTCAAAAGTAATAAAATGACTGTAAGAAAATCCCTTATTAAGTGTATGGAAGAATCTACAAGTCAGAATCATCAGAAGGTTAAAAAAACAGTAACTGCTAGGAGAAAGACCCAAATTTATTTTGTTCCCTCAAACACTGAGGAGGAGGTGTTTGAGGTCACTGTTTGAGAAGTGCTTTAAAGAGTGGCATCTGGGGAGATTTAAAGCCTCCATAACGGCCACCAAAAACTATGTTAACAGTTTCTGAGAGATGCAAAAAAACCTTTTACCAGTCCTACCATTATAAATGTAAACATGCTGAGTTTTCTTAGCGTTAACTGGGGGTACATCTACTGGGTTGAATCTGCAGCACCGTCCTCTGTTTCACATGACTCCTGTGTTCCACTGAACGTGGAATCGTTTTGGAAGCGCCACGCTGCAGGAGTGCTGCGCCTTCACACCTGATCCCAGCCACTCTAACCATTGAAAGCTGTTTCATCCGGTGAATCTTAGTGTGTTTCACCAACTCCACGTCCATCTGAAGCAAACCAGATGTTTCTGGCGGAAATTCAGTTGATGAAAAGCAAGTTCGATCCAGTCCAGTTTGTAAGAAGTGAATTCTGTTCCATCATTGTTGCAAACAAAAAAAACGTTCTGACGTTCTGCAAAAAAAAAAAAATAGAAAAAAGCTAACGAGAAATTAGTTGAAAATGTCTTGGTAAAAAAAAAAGGTTTTAAGAGTAACTTGGCTGTTTTCACTGATGCTGTTTTGTTATCTTATATTTTATTTCTTTCATATTTAATTTTTTCAAATGTTAATTTTTCAGATTGAGTTTTATAAATTGTATTGTACAGATCACATTCGCTTCGCTTTACGCCTAATAAAAGCGCTTCCTCTTGACCAATACAAATGTTGCTAGCGTCCATGTAGACCAAGAGAAATGTGTCTTCACCCTCACTCTAGAGGAAAGACTGCCCCAGAAGTGAAGAAAATGTGATCTGTAAAACACATTTAAAAAAACTACAAACAGAAAACAAAAAGTTGAAAACAAATATAAATGAATAAATAAAACATTAGGAAAAATAAAGCCTGAGAAAACAGAAAAGTTCATTCCAAAATCTCTGTTTGATTAAGAAGTTTTATTTCTGGATTGCATTTTATTTCTTCTTTTTTTTTTTTCAAATTTCAATTTACATGGGCACAGCGGTGGTGCAGGGGTTAAGCGCAAAGCCCATGTCCAGAGGCTTTAGTCCTTGACGCAGCCGTCAAAGGTTCAACTCCCACCCTGTTGAGCTTTGCTGCATGTCTTCCTTCTCTCTAAATTTCAGTTCTTGTTTACCTGCTTAAAAAAATAAAGGCCGCTAGAGCTTAAAAAAATATTATAAAATGTGTTATTTTCAAATGTTCATTTATAAAATATATTGTTTGCATTCAACAATAATGAAACATGATTCACTCCATATGATAACGGATAAATTAAAATTTGCAAACTTCTGATTACTTTTTCTGGACTTTAACAAATAAATTCTGTTCACTTACCAATGATAGATCCTAAGAAAACATGGGAATTAAATAAAGAGCAAGCCCTCAGGACGCAGCTAGCATTTGGCCAAATAACAACTTCACTGGTTTATTGTTCTATTTAAAGCCTACTAATACACTACTATACCACGATGACGAAATCCTCGAGTGATCTGAGTCCAACTACGCAGAGGCGCTCCGCTCTGAAACGCTCCCAGTGGAATATGGTACCTGGCAGAAAGCACGGCGTAGCCGCACTGCTTCCTAAACCTCATGTGTAGCCAAAACACTGAGAACCTAAACAAGTACCCATGAATGTTATGTATGTCTGGGGGGAATGTAAAAGCTTCTTCGAAGGTAACAAATTACTATAAATTTGCGAGTATAAAAAACAAAGTTGAGAAATATCAAAACTATGCAGAGGTATTACTTTTAACTGAGACTCAGTTAAAAGTAGGTAAATAAGTATGATGGTGCAATGTGTCATTAAGAATCTGAGATTATTTTGGGCTGTTTTGGGTTAAACAGCAAGCATAACCCAGGGTAATGACTAGATGCTCATGCCAATGGCAAGTAAAAAGAAAGTTGTCAACAGCCACGGTGCAGGGGTGGAGTGCACCACCCTTATACAAGGGCCATAACCCAACCCAGAGACCCTACTGCATGTCTTTCTAGTGTGTCTACTGTGATGTTAGTGTCACTGTAAAAAAAAAAGACAGGTTTGCTTTAGGTACAAGATTAAGAAACAGAGTGTTTCCTTTTTTTTCTTAGTATATCGACCCTCTAACAAAGCTTTGTGACTCTCTCTTCGGACCCAGTCTAGTTTCTCCACTGATCAGGTGAGTTTTAGGGCAGTTGGTAGCACTGTGTTTCATTTTGGGATGAGGGGTAAATATAAAGCTTTTTGGGTTTTATTTTAATAACTTTTTTCCTTTTCATCCATGCACATTAAGGAAAGAGGACAAAATGTCTGCATAATGTTGTGAATGGTTTGTGTTTATCTTACACAGATATACTGAGTGCACACATGTCATTTGGAATTACATTAAACTATCACTGATTAACAGCAAACACTGAGACAGACACAGAGTTTGGAAATAAGTAAAAGAAGACATCAGGATTGTTTTTGTTTGCATTGCTTTTTGTTTTCATTTTATGCATCTCATTGATTTAAATGCACCATCGCTTCTATAAAATCCAAAATAATGTTATGTTTGAAGCAACCTTCAAAAACAAAGACATGCAAAATGTAGCAGCTTCGAAAATCCTGAACTAAGCATATTCTTTACAAGTCCCCCCTGATCCAGTTATTACCGAGCAAGAAAAGAAAAATACTTAAAAATAAAGCTAATCAAAAACAAAGGATTTCAGCCCTAGCTGTGCTTATTTCGCAGTTTGATGTTTTGTTCAAAACTCGCATTTTTATGGGAATGTAAATATGCACAAATTACCTTGTGGGGCTTTAAGTTACTGTATATTTAACTTCTGAAGACATGCAAAGCACAAAGTTATCAAAGTTAGATAGAGCTATGCTGTTGTCAGGACAAAGCTCTGCATACCGGGTACAAATTCTCAAAATAGAAGAAAAAGGATTTTCTCTCACATTTCAATGTTTTATCTGTCCCAGATGAATTAAATCTAGTCTCAGATATTACAGAGGGTTCTATGCGGGGGACATTTAGGGAAACAAAAAGTATTGTTTCCACAGAAAACTCTGGCTCCTTATTACATCGTACTCTGCTGGCCGTTAGCTTCTTTTTGCGGTCGGACTCTGGATCCAGCGGCAAATGAAAAGACAATCGCACACATACACACAAGCATACCGAATGGAGCTCAGGCACTTACGCAACACCCCCGCACACTCTCAGCAACACATTTTCACTGTTTAATATATTTCTGTGTCTCCAGTTAACAATATTTTGTGTCAAATTATAGTGGGCAAGATAAATAGTGGGAGAAAATAGAGCAGGAGGAGGATGTGGTGTTTCCATTTGGGTAGGAGGAAGATAAAGGAAAGGAAAAGAGAAGGAGAGAAGAGTCAACGCTAAGTCCTTCCTCAGACACTTGGCTTTCACAGACTAGACCTGAAAAACCTGCTTAATCCCACCTGCTTGTGAACCTGCACTTGCAGGAAGATCTGCATGACTGAAACCGGTTAAAATCTTCACAAACATCCAATTTGCCCTGTTTGGTTCTGCCTAAAAAGGTGAAAAATCTTAAACAGAAATAAGTCGCAAAAGGAAATTAAACACTCTTTGGTGATATTTAGTTGATTCTTGACTGTTTGGAACACAGACACAAAATGATGCTGGGTGCTAACTGGGATATGCTTCGCTCAGAGAGAGATGGAGGGAAAGACAAAGAAGAGAATAGAAGATGCAGAGAAATACAGAAAGAGCCTGGAGGACTAATTAGTGATTATAACTTGCCGTTCTCCAAACATGAAATATTTCTCACCCCAAAATGCAGAGGAAAGATTAAAAATGAAAGAATAGAAGTCAGACACATGGAGCTGTGAACCCCCCCTCTGGTACTGACTGTGCACTCATGAACTGATGCATGTATCTGCGTTCCAATGTGTGCGCCAGCTTCTTTGCCCCCTCATTAAACCATGCTTTACTCTGGTAAATGGCAACAGCACAGAGCTCAATGTCAGCTGAAGAGGTTACAGCCAAAGGCAGGCTCTGGGATACACACAAACGCACACACACACACATACACAGGAAACCGACTAACTAAACCTTTAACCATGGTGCTATGTGAAAGAAAATGCTTGAGAGGCACGCCTGTGACTTTCCGAAATGAAACTTTGTTTGCTGCTTTTTCTTCTGTTATGACAAGGCTAACCTAATGCAGAGTGCGTGCCTCTTCTGGCCCTGCGCCCGTGTGCGCTGGACGCTGGAAACTCACACATCGGAGTCATAAATCAAAGGCGCCCTTCACCGCAGTATAAATGAAACACAAAGGCATGCAACTGGTTGTCTGCTAACTGCATCACTCTGGGTTTCCTCATCGATTCATAGTATTTTTTTTTTCACACAGTTTAGTAAGTGACATTTAACAGCTTCTCTAATGCATCACTTCTTTTCTAAACTTCTCTACAGACCTAAAATTAGAGGAAATAAACATAACCTTGTTTAAAGTATTCTTTTTTGTCAAGTCAAGCTATTTTTATAGTGGTTTTTATATATCCCACAAAGACATCATGAAGAATAAGGAGCACAGTTGTCCGATCCAGGCTTTAGAGAGGTCTAAAGCAGGGTTAGATCCTAAAAAAAAT
>JAUZNJ010006561.1:0-18291 GCA_034780135.1 Jordanella pulchra | reverse complement strand
TTTCAGCTGTTTTACAGTTTTCTGGAAGTTTGTTCCAAATCCGTGGTGCATAGAAACTGAATGCTGCTTCTCCTCCTGTTGACGCAAGAAGTCTAGGATGAGTGTTAACTGTTAGCGTCCTCTGGACACACTCAAGCATTTGATCCCCGTCAGGTGTCTCATGGCAACAGTCTCTGCCAGAGCTTGGATCTCTACCATGTTGACGACAGCTTCTTCTTTTAGTAGTAAGAGGGAACAACCATCTCAAAAGCAGTGGGTGTAATTATACCCTACAGCGCCATCAAGGGGACTCAGTTCTGTAGTGAGAATGCTTCGCAGCGAGTGTAGTGGTAGGGGGAGAGAGTAGCAACTGTTTTGAAAGGCTGGATGTGGCTTTAGTCTGGATAAGCAGGGGAGTGAGAACTCGGTTTGGTACAAACCACAAGACTAAGCCATCTGAAAGAGAGTAAATGTTTAAAGCATAACAGTACGTTTTAAGACTTGTTATATTTCTAGATATGAGTCATGCACAGTTAAAACTGTCTAGAACTTCAGCAATTTTCTCTTAGTTTGTATAATCATTTTTACCTCAAATCTTGGAAAAAAACACTAGCCATGAGGTCCTTTTAAACAATTTATTTCAGTTTATTTTTCAATGTTCATTTGATTTAAATTTAGTACTTGGTTTACAAACGCATCTAATAAGAGAACAAACATTTCCTCTCTCAGGACCTGGATTTGGGACTGTATGAAACACGCATGACTAGAATAAACCAACTGTGCCCGCTAATGAGGACCTTGTGGGTACACATTCCTTTCAGGATGTCTCTGTGTGGAAATGTTTCTGCAAGTATGCGCAAGAAGAAGAAACGCTTTGCACAGACTGTCCAGATTGTTGCACTCACTTTACCTCAAACGGCCTTTCTTAAAACGTGATCAAAGAAAGTAAAAATCCACATTTTATTTAGTAGAACGCATGAATTCTCTTCTCCCTTCAGGGCTAAGCTCTTGAACTGGCAATTCCAAGTCTCTTGGTTTGGATGAGTTCATACATACCTATATATGCATGTGTTTTTCTGATTATTTTTTTTTTTTTCAGCTTGGGCAACTGGATAATATTTCTCTAGGCCAAGTCATTAGCTGCTAAAATAAAGCAGCTTTGTTTTGTTGCGACGGTCCACGAAATTCTATTTAAAATTCGGCTCCTTTCCAACGAACCAACAAAAGAAAACCAAAGAAGCAAACTCACAGTACCCAGTATGGAACAAACTGCCTCCGTGTTGACACTGATCCCAATTAGTCAGAACGTCCTGGAGCAGAACAGAACATGCTGATTTCAAACATCAGCTGCATGAAAGAAGCTTGATTGTCTCCTAAATAGGGTTAGTGTTTTGATGAGTCATTTGATAACTTTAATTTAGTTTCTGTAGATACCTATCATTAAAATGGTGCTGTTGATTAATCCATCGGATAATTATTCAGCATAAGTGAAGATAAATGTTACAATATCTTATTCCCAGTTGTTGGGTTCTGCCCTTCCAGGCATTCTCCAATCATGTACTCCAAGTAAATACTCAACTCCTCCTCCTTTAGATCTTCCAAAGCATTTAATTGAATCCCAGCAAGGCATAAGTAATATACAATTAGCCAGCTTTGTTGAAAATTAATCCCAAAGCCATGAAATCTTAAATATCTTCTTTTTTTTATCCTTTTTGCTGTAGTGTCTATTCACATAATTGTTAAAGCCTATCCTTATTGTTCAGTCGAGTTAAAACCACATGCTATCGATTAATCTCTTTGGTAATATTATTGCAGTTGTTTAGATATGACACGTTTAAAGCTCTTGACTGACCTCTAGTGGCGATTTGAGGGAAATGGAAAATACAGTCAGAAGCTGAAGGAATGAAGTGAAATCTCAATGTTATTAGGAAAATTACATTTTTGGGAAAGTAATGAATATTTCAACTTTGTTCATTTCTTAGTACATTGGATCTTTAACAAAGGTAAAAAATTAAGGCTTTTACAAAAAATCTCCAGAATGTTTTCCCATTCCTTTTTATAAAATATTGCAGAAAATTTCAAAAATATCCTTTATGCCAAACATAATGTTTTATCTCAAAGAAAACAAACAAGCCAAAATGAATAATACAATTTTGTAAATGGAAATCAAAATAATAAGAGCTGCATTTGTATCATGATTTTATTTATGGGTATCAATGTGAGAGGCATTTTATGTTTGCCTTTTGAAACAAAAAGGTGCCAAAATATCCAAAAACTTGACGAGGAATTGGGACTATTGTTAGGCATTTACCTTTCTTTAAAGTTGAGTCTTTAAGATTTTTGTTTATATATTTGCTAACCACCAATCTTTTATTTCTTTCTAAACATGTTGTTGCAAGTCATGTAAGGTAAAGGTTGTGAGTCTTTAGAGTATTTAAAGATGATACTAAAAAATCCAGACCCGTGCATCAGCATGTGAGGTTTAGCTTTGAAGAGACTTTGAGCTGCTTTTTCTTTCCCGCTATGAATTTGTCCTTACATTTTTAAACAAGCCATCTCAGACTAGGCATATGACGATGTCATCTCTCTGTGCGACTTCCCTTCCCACTGTATTTTTGTTGCAGCTTTTCTGGCTTGTTTCAAAAGCTTTCACAGCCTCTTTTGATCCCGAAGCACCTAACAAACTGCAGCCTTGAGGTCGCTTTGATCTTTTGCAGCAAAAAGCTGCCATGATAATACCAACAAGGCACACAGATGGAGGAATTAAACTATGCAGTGGGTGAATTTTGGACTCTATTTCTTCAAGCTTTTGATTAAAATTGGAAGCTTTTTTCTTTTTGGTAGAGTTCGTTAAGCATCTTTGTGGTAGCAGGGTAGTTTGTAGATAGCTATTTTTCTTAATTGTACAAGCTAAAGTGGAAAAAGAACAATTTGATAGATGCTAGGAAACTTAAGCTGATAGAATGAGCAGTTTAAACAGGGCACAGATATCAGAAACATCAAAACTTTCAGAACATATAAGGAAGGCTGTTATCAACTTTCTGGGTTTGTCCTAAATACCTGGGGCTGTAGTCTTCAAACTTCTTAGTGCTTTTTAACTCATACATTCTGAAAATTAAGAGAATTTACTCCTAATCTCAAACCTAAAAACAAAAGCTATTTGTCAACTTTATCACATCTAAGAGTCATTCTTAGTCCTCAAAATAATTAAGAGACCACCAGAGGTGTCTTAAGTGTGTAGGAGTATCCACGAGAGAATGGCGGTGAGGCGAGAGACATGCACAGATGTTGCGGGAGCTGTCAAAGTTTTGGCTTTGATGATGCTGTGCCAAACATTGTTTGGACAGAGTGGGTATCATTTTTGTTACGCACTTAATAAGGGACGTAATCTTACCAGTCACCACATGCAGCAGAGCTTCATAATTAAAAGCCATTACAATGCTCTAACAGAAAATGGAACATGAACTGTAATTGAATTTTCTTTCAAAGTAACATCAGTTATGATAAAAAAATAAGTGTTGGCCATGCGTCACTTAAAGGTAGCCACAGGATTGTCGCGGGGCTGTGCATTAAGAAATTGGGGACAACCACTCATGACTGTGTTATAAATACACTAAAAATACCTAATAATGTAACAAAAAGTGTATTAATCACAGGCACAGCCACAATCACAATACAGCCACAAATCAGACCTAAAATGGAATGCAACCGGACCCCACCATCATTGTAAATGTGACTGGTAAAATTCTCTGATCACTCAGATTATGGTCGAAGTTAACACTTATAAATGAGCCTCATAATTAAAAAGAATAATCATGTCTGTTCCCCCTGCTGTGTATATCGCAAAGAAGTGTTTTCAGTACACTGTTTGCGATGTACAACAGATCTAAAGCCTTCCAAAAGAGAATAAAAACATCTTTGTGATACTGAGAGATCACAGCACACTGGGCTTAAATTATGTTATATATGGATTATATAATCCAGGTTAAAAGTTGATGGATTCAAGCAGATTCAAGAGTACCTTTAGAGTTTTTAATTCAATGGTAGCATATGCCAAGGAGGACACACAATACAAAAGCAGTAACCAAACATATAACAACTTTGGACCCAGTAAAAGCCACCAAAACGAAACAGGTTCTGGAGGTTTCATAGTGAAGTCAACAAGACATGAGATTAAACAAGAACCATGAGGAAATCCTTTTTTTTTTTTCCTCATATTTTCAATGTTTTTGGGTTCAAATTCATACATTATATTTCATAATACAATAATAAACTCACAAAAATAAAAAAAAAGTGAGCTATACATGGAGAGACCAGACCTATGGCACACTCGGTTCTTAACATTTTCACAGAAGGTGCTTTTAGTCACGAGCTTTGAAATTCAGCACTGAAAGGTGGGAGGTTTCCATAGAAATGTGACACTGAGGATGGCAGCAAAAAGCTTGAGTGCGTTTTTAAACACTAGATGGCGCCACCTGCATTAAAATAACCATTCTTGCTTTTCTGGATATATAATATGCCAAGTAATAACAGTCCAAAAGGTTCTTTATGAGAGCAAATGTGACTGCTGTGGAGGGACAAAAAGTAAAATATTTGCCTGCAAATATTTCACTTTAATATGAAATCTGAAAAAAGATTGACAGCCTGGATTAACCTAGATAAACAATTGGGCTGTGTGTAATAAAGTCATTTAGACATCCTTTATTAAACTATTATGTGAATGAATCAATTGGTAGCAGTTAAAGTATTTTAAAGAATACCTATAGTGCCCAACACAACTATTGCTACTCCTGGTAAAGTTGTTTAAGTGTTTGTTTTTTTTAGAAAGAGAAAAAAAAAAGATGAATTTACACTGAAAATTAACTATGAGGAAAAAACAGTTGGTATGTGACCAAATTTAATTTAAAAAAATACCTTTTTATGTAATTACAGAAACCCCTTTCCTATAACTATACGTGGCCCAAATTTGTTAATATAATTCAGTTCAAAAATACTTTATCCCAAAGGGAAATTAAATTAACCAGTCATTTCTCTTTACCTCTTCTTAAAATTTGCAAGACAAGAGAACATGCAGATGAGGCAGATGCTTGAGCTTAAGTTGTATAAACTCAAGTGTATCTACGTTGTGGGAATAACTATAATTGACCCGTTCTCTAAAGAAATCTTTTTGGTAGGTATATCGATAAAAAGCCTTTTCCATCCTACTGTTGCAAATGTAAATTTGGGGCTTGCTAAACAATGTCTAAACTGTAACTAAGCACCAAATGGGTCGGGTATAAAGTAAGGAACGGATGTTTGGAAAAGTCCCTTATACCAATTTTCAAGTAAATTTGATTTTGTGCTCAGTTTGTTTTTGTTATTCCTTAAAGACTCAAGGACAACCCCTTCTTAGTCCTGGTATTTCCAATTGAGTTCTCTCACTATTTGGATAAAGGAAACTGCCCATGATATCACAGATCCACTAACTTCTTAGTCTCCAAGTTTAAATTTTTCGGGGAAAATATATCTTTACCAGGAGAGCAAATAATTATTGCAGAAGCACAACAAATTTTTTGACTTTTTGATTTTTTTTTTTTTTTTTTTTTTACAAAAATCTACAAAATTAAAAGTATAGACGCTCTTGTTCAATGTTATTTGAAAGATTTATAATATTTTAATGTTTTCTAAATTTTGATTTTCAATTCTTTTTTTGTATTGCAAAAAATAGGAAAGAAATGAATCACTAAAATAGTCCAAATGCCCATAAGAAACTAGAAGACACAAAACGATCCTGAAAACTCGTGTTCCCATAGTAGAGTTTTGGCACACTGTTTCTGCAGTCCAGCACAAGGCAAGAGCACGTCACTTGCATTCAAACTTACTTTAGGCTAACGGAAGCAGGTAAGCAAGAAACAGTTTTGTTTTTAGGTAAATACTCTGAGGAAAACAACATACATATGTTACATTATGTTACATATTATACAGTCCAACATTTAACATTAAAGCATGTGGCTAAATAACTTTAATAGTATGCACAAAATATTAGCAGCAAATAATGTGTACATCATAGTTTGTGTGTAAAAAAGAAAAAAAAAAAAAAAAAAAAAGCAACAAAATACTTTATTTAAAAACTGCAAAGAAGCAAATATTTCCCATCAATTAGGCTAAACTGGCATAGCAGAATACTTGGTGTTTATTCTAAAAGGTTTATATAATTTGAGGTATTTTTTGGTGGACTCCTAACTCGAGAAACATAAGGGCTGAAAAAGAGAGGTCTTGAAATATATACAAAGAAGAAATACAAGTGGTTCGTAGATTCAAAAGTAGAAAAAAACAAAAAAACAAAGATCTCGATAAGGCAGCAGCTGCGCATGTAAACAACTTCATGGCGCCGAGATGGAAAAGAATGAACAAAAATGAGCTGGGATTATGCTGGAACGTACGGTCTAAAATATCACACCAGTGTCTCCGGCAGTGTGTCAGCATTGTCTGAGGAGAGCAGCTGCCAGATTTGCCACCGTTCCCGCTGCCAATCCTGCCACTCTGAACTTGGCGAAACCGCCTGAGCCGAGTTGGTGTGCGGCCTGCCGGGCTGCAACTGAGGCCGCGACGGCGCTGCGAGCTGCGGGGAGCTCTGAGAGCTGGCCACACGGTGATGGGCATTGTATGGAGGAGGGGAGCGTCCACCGCTTGGAAATTGAAGGGAGCCCTGCACGCTGTTCAGGTGGGATGTCACAGGGGGGTTAATGTTCAGCTGCAGGCGGGGTCGCCCCGTCTCTGAGTGAGGGGCTGTGCACAGTCGGTTTACATGGAGGTGGGTTCTGCACTCCAGTGCTGTGTGAGTTCGTTTTTTGTCCATCTGCAGTTTGACGTCACCGTGGAGTCCGTCAAGACCTTCCTGAGAGCTGCGAGAGCTTTCCTCTGACATGTTGCCATGGGAACCTAGAAACGGCATCAACATATTAGTAATATTCATTATTTTTAATCAAAATCTAAACATTAAATATTAGGAATAATATTACAAACATTCTTAAGCCATTAATTTAAATGCCTTTGAATATACGTATTTTTTAAAAAATTTTTAACAACTTCAATCTTTTTTAAATTCTCCTGAATTTTGCTTTACTTGTCTAACAAGGCACAATGAAAAATAATAAAGAAAAAAAGCCGAAAGACACGACTGAGAGAAAAGAAATGAAGTAAATTAAAGGAGAGCTTTAAAGATCTGGATACAGCAAAGCATAATACTACCATTGCCATGCTTCACTGATAAAGGATTATGCAGTTTAAAAATTAAAAGAAAATGTAATTATTTGGATAATAAAATAATTTAAAAAAAATCTCTAATCCACAAAATCATTATATAGGATATATTTCAAGGGTTTATTTCTGTAAATTTTAGAAATCTTAGAAAAAATAATGGCTTTTTTAAGTAAAATACAATTTATTTATCCCAAAGGAAAATTAAATGATTAAAATTAAATGATGGTACGTCTCAGTAGTTGTATTAAGTCAACCATCTCAGGAAAACTTTTAATTTTTGTAGTTTTGTATTTTAATATTGAATCATTTGGATCCTTAAACTTTGATCTAAAAGGTGTTCTTGAGTGAAATGAAACTTACTTGCATATGATGGACTCTTGAGAGCTGGTTTGAGAGTGCTGTGCCATGTACCCCAAATATTGGCATGCTCCTCTGAAAAAGGAAAAGAAAATCTTCCAATGTTACTTAAAGGAGAGAGAAGAGTCTAGCTGAGTCGACATGTTCTGCAGAGCTGACCTTTTGAAGGCTCTCGAGCCCAGTCAGCCACCTGCTCCACCACAGGGAACTGCTGATCACCAGCCGGACTCCCCGGGTCCCCTCTGCGTTCGCTTAGCACTGGCGAATTATTGTCATAAGGAGAAACTTCCCCACTAGACACCTTGTTGGAGTCGCTGGACGAACGGCGCTCGCTCAGACTGAAGGGCTCTTCTGGCTGAAGGAGATCAGGACTCATTTGATCAAAAAAAAAAAAAAAAACAAAGATTATGGAAGGATAGAGGAAGAAAGAAAAGCAAGATAAGATAATAAGTGAATAGATCTCACTGTGAGGCTTTCCTCCTGAGAAGGTAGTCAACCACATCTGGATCAGTCTCCAAAAGGCTCATCAAAACTTCATTCTGCAGATCAGGTGGTACCTGTAAAAGCAAAATCAACCTGATTGAATTCCTTAATTAATGCATGAAGAGGACATTTTAAAAATTGTAAGAAAAACTTAGTGGCATTTATTACTACAATTTTTCTGTGTCAAAGCTTTAACAAAATTTTCCCAAAAGATTTTCCTAGTCTTTACGTCACTTAAAAACCTGACAACTTGAATTCTAATCACAGAGATTAAAGTAAAGCCGTCATACCATTGGATTAGAGTTAAAATGTATGGCACAGAGACATTAAAAGATTAGAAATTAGACGGAAATATTCTTAATACTGAAATGACCTAAAGTCCCTGTTTGAGGGCAAAAAAATAAAACAGCAAAAAAGGAGAGCTCATGAAGGATTAGAGGCTTTAATCTCGGTGTAAAAAGTTTATTTCCTGCTTAAGCCTATGACTACTCTTCTAAAAGGAAAGCATGAGTGAGTGTGTATGTGGGCTGAGCAGAGCCACGAACCATGAAGAGTGTTTGGCAGCCAGCGATCATCCTCTGCAGCACCGCGATGACGGCGGTGCTCTCCTCCGCCCTGGCCGAGCTCTGGACGCTGAACTCTTTGTCTGAGCTCTTCTGTTTGTGGAGCAGGTTGGGCCCAAAGATGGTGGCAAGGTTCAAAGACGTCATTTTGTTCCCTGGAATCTGAAATTAAGATGCGTAGGCAGCAAAATTAAGATCTGTTATATAGATCTTATATGTATTTATATAAATGCAAATATAAATGCAAAAGTTTTGGAATGTATTTTTATTATCCTTCATTGATTTGGCATCAATAGAGAGATGGGCTCAATGGCTGGTTAGGAAAAGTAGGAAATATTCCAAGCAAAGCAAGCCCAGAGCATCACAGAACCTCAGCCTTACATATTTAATAAACATTTTTTCCCTTTTTTTATGCCACCTTAAGAGTTTTTTTTCTATAAAGCTCAGTTTTAGTCTACTACTAGTCAATGCACATGGTTCCATGTAAAGTCCTATGAATGTCTCACAAGTGTATAAAGTACAGATATAACTTTTTTTTCCTGCCATACCTTCCAAGTGAGAGACACAAAATCTAAAATTTACGGTAGAAATGCTATTTTCTTAATCTTTTATGGCTCATCATCAATGCACAGGTCAACAAAGGTCATCTTACTTGAATAACATGCTCTCGTCTCTTTGCGTTTTTGAATAATAGCTAAGATAAATACTTTAAATATCGATGCTTCAGTTTTACATTCATGTTTTTACTTAATGCCTCACTTCCTGCTTTGTATTTGCTGACTTGGGCACATTTACTACATGCTTTTATTCCAAAAAACGGTTGAGAAATGGTGGATTTTATAAAGTTCATATTTAGCTACAAAGCTTGTAATATCTTTAAATATTTTTCTCTTGTCCACTATACTCCCTATTCCCCTCCCAGTCCCCGTGGAGGGATGGGAACCATTAGCAGTCAAAAAAACGATGGAAAGGTCTTCCCACTCTAGTGTAAAACAGCTGGACTTCCTGTGACAGCCTCAGAACACTGTGGCCTTAAATCCATGTAGGAACAACACGCAAAACCGCAGTATCTGGGGTTCATTGTCAAAAAATATATTTACACAAAAAAATATATTTTCATTTTGTTGAGGGATATGTCCAAGAAATACTAAGACTCCCTCAGAAAAAAAACAAAAAAAATAAATAAAAAAAATAACCCCAAACCCAATAACGGGAAAATAAAAAGCCATCATGGTTTAAAATAAAAAACAAAAGAGAGGACCCTTCATCAAACACCCCCCCCCACCCCCCCACCCCTACCCACCCAAAAAAAATGAAAACAAAAAAATAAAAGTTGCCAACTTAAATGCTGCCAATTGCAAATCTTTTGGGGTTTTTTTTCTAAACTTGTTAGCTCTAATTTTAATGTTGTATTCCTTAACTGGAAAATATGAGACTTTAGGCAAAGGAAGGAGGAAAATGTCAAAGAAAGTCAATTTTCAAATATTACAAATAAATTTCATAAAATCTTTTACAATCTTGTAGTTTCCCATTCAGGATATTGCTATGAAAGGAGAACATGTTTACCGATTCTGACTTACTCTGACCTAAACTTCCTTTTCAGTTAATGGAAGCTAAATGTCAGCAGCCCAGTTGTTTGGTTTTCAGACCTGTGAATAAGTGCTGCCATTCACTCAATACCTGATGTAGGAGTCACTGGCAAAGCTGCTTAGTAATCTTCCAACAGAGCATTTTCTCTTCCAGCTATTTAAAGCTGCAAATAGACGTTTAGTTAAACAAGCCTGTCCCTTATTTTAGCTATTTCCACATAATGAAGTGGAAAGAAACCGCTAAAGATATTTAAACTAGATTTTTACTCAACCTGCAGCTTTATTTTCTGTAACTCATGCTCCACCCTCACCTCCTGACCCTCCTTGGTGTGCTGGTCGTTAGCATGGTCTGCCACATTGGACAGGAACTCAAGCAGGCGATGCAGAGTGTCACTGTTGCATGCTGGGAGCAGGTAAATCAGCAGTTGAGTGATGCCGTGCTGCTCATCCAGCTCCAACACTGATGGCAAAAAGCAGGAGGAAAAATAGAGAAATGACATGAAAATTAGCATCCTCATTACGGTTCTGCGACTCCATGATTTGGTTTTACTTTTGAACCATCATGCATGTTGGTGTTTGAATAAGTGTTGTGCTGCAAAATGGGAAATGATTGGAAGACATTTTCTGGCAGCATTTTTTGGTAGAAAGTGGAATCTGTGGTTTTAAAAATTACAAGTTTGAAATTTATCGAAGTAACAATAAGAGACCCTCATAGCACCACCACTTTTCACAGTGGATCAGATGCTATTTTCAAAAGGACGAGTTTTTACAATGACTGATGTAATAGGAAACACTTTTTTCTTGTGAAAAGTACAACTTCTTTAGTTGAGCATGTTTTCCCCAAAGGTCTTGCTGATTATCATAATTTCTAGGAGATGGAAAACTATTTTGTATAGGTCAGCAGCTTTTGAACTTTCCCATAGGTGTCTGTTTTGTCCAGTTCTTTTCAGATGTATCACCTTTATAAAATCTTCCCACTTGCACTCTTTTTGTTGATTCCTAATCATAAAGGTAATGTAATCAGTTCTCAGTTTGGCTTTTCTTCCACATTAGTGAAACCTGCTTTTGTGTTTACTCCCCCCCCAAAAATATGTGTTTGAATAAGTTTGTTTGATTTGGAGAAAGAAAATAAAAAAGGAAATAAAACACTGCAAAAATGATCTTGGTAAAAAAAAAACATAATTCAATATTATTAATTTTAAAATAAGAGACTCTAGTTGTTTCTTTCCTTATTTTAAATGTAAATGTTCTGATTCCATTGAATGAATTAAAAAAAAAAAAATTTTTACAAAAATGGACCTACTTAAATTTACATTTTTTGCAGTGTTAATGTTTTTACAACAATTAGTAACCAGGAAGTAGCACATAGTTGCAACTCACATGTGGTGTTGATAAAGGCTGTATAGAGCTCCCTGGTTAGAAGGGGGTCGGGCATGTCCCTGAGGAACTCCTTTAGCAGAGCTGCCACATCATGAACGCTGTGCTCCTCGTCCAGCTGCACGTCGATACCCCGATCGAACTCCTCCCGCAGCTAAGAGCCGAGCAAAAGCCAGGCGAAGGAGAGGAAGAGGGAGATTCAGAAACATCCTCTGCACTAAACAATGGACATTATATTCTTTGAAGGAACACGCCCGTACGCATTCCCAACCTTTTGACCCACTAAAAGACTCCATCCAAACTACTTCTACCAGTATGAGCTGTAATCTTGACCATCTAGCTTTTGGATCACATCCAAACTAGAATAAAGCTCATTCCAGTTTATTTTTTCTTAAAAACATTTCCCATCCAACACATGAAGTCATTCTGAATTTGAGAAATATGCTCTACATGGCAGCTAGGATTATCTGAAACAAAGTTATGAATAAGTTGCATGCTATCAAGTATTAATGTGATATAAATAACATGATTTATGTACCAAAAAAAGCTGTTTTAACTTAGGTCAGCATTTCTAAACAAAACATACCAGCATGACTAAATGGTTTGATTCTCCCACCTAAACATCATCCCTCCCTAAGCAGCCATCCATCCATTACCTCCCAGCCATTACTGCAGATAACAACAATGCGTCTGACAGTTTTCAGGATGATTATATCTATGCTCCTGCTTTTAAAAAAAATTGTAAGAAATACAAATTTATAGACGATTCAGCCTTTTTTTATTTTGATTCTGTAAGTTGTAAACCATGCAAGAAGGAAAAGTATTAATCTAGGAATCAAAGATGAGCACCGAACCTCCTCCCAAATATGTCTACCCAAAAGTTCGGCAATCATTTAGGTGGACTCTTATTGTAAAACATCCAACTTCATGTTTTTTCTAACAAGTCCATAAATTGGTAGATTTTTTTTTTTATGTTTTTTTGCCAACAGATTTTTTAAGGGTGATGTGGAGTCGTACAGGGCTCATTTGGGTCAATAAGCTGTAGAACAACCTCTTGCTGCAAGCAGCTACAAGTCAGCTGGGGTACGTCACTTACCAGTTTGCCACAACTTAAATATTTCACAACTTTCTTTTCTTTCTCTTCTAGAAATAGCTTAAGCTCAAATTCACTGGTGGTGACACTGGTTTTCAAGTCCTGCCTTAACCAGATATGGTTTGGGACTTTAAGTAAGCATGAATTGAATCTAAATCATCCCATTGTAACTCTGGCTGTATTTTTGGGGTTTAAGTCCCATTTGAAGATGAATATTTGCCTAAAACTGAAGTATTTTTCAGCCTGTTATCCTCTAGGACTGCATTGTATTAGGCATGATCCACGGTATGATGCTTTCATCGTGGATTTAGGATAAAATACTGTTAGTTTTCCAAAACACGTTTTATGGATATGGGTCAAGAAGTTCTCCTTTAGTTGCTTCTGATCGCCTCCTTCTCCTTTTGGATGCTGTGTCTTAACGGAGGCTTGTGATAAACTGAAAATGTAACTTTTTCATGACTTTAACCTTTTATCATTACCTCAATAGACATTAAAATTTTAATCATAATTTAATTACTTAGAAAAAACTGAGCAGCAATGGCTATGTGGGATTTCTTTTCATCCAACAGTATAGAAATAGGATTATTTCCTCCTTTATCCGAGAACCATGACATTAAGGAAGTGTGGGATCAAAATATTTTCTAACTTCTACTTCTTCAAACAGTCCACGTGGTTATGTGTGAATGTTCCAGTTTTATGTAGCACCATGTCTCAAGGCAAAAAAAAAACAACAAATAAGCTCAAATATCACTTTTTCTGTGGAACAGTTGAAAGGAAAACTAAAGAACATGAACTAGAAGTTGATCATCTGCATACTACTATGATTTGCTCAAGTCATGAGGGGGGTTCAAATGCTAAATTGGAGCTGAAAAAGAGGAAAAAATTAGGAGTACTCACTTGTCTTACTCTCTTCTTAGAGCTTCCCACCCTGAAGATCCCCACAGTCTGCAAACCTAAAAAAGAAAAAAAAGAGGAAAAAACAACAATTAGCTCAGTTTAAACATGAACGGTGTACTGTAAATACAGATTGCCGAAGTTGGGACTCTGCCCACCGTATTTCTCGATGTGCTGACAGCAGCTGTCCACCACCCGGGGCACCTGACGATAGATGGGATTCAGGCTCAGACGTTTGTCCCTGTGCTTTTCCTTCTTACTCGGCGTCTCGGCTGGCAGGGAGAGCTGCAACGCCTCTAGAAGGCGGGACTGGTTGTCGTCCAGGTCTGTGATGGAATCCACGGACATGCCTCCCTGGTGGGTAATCATGCATTTGATTCAATCTAAGTTCAGTGAATTGAACAAACAAAAACAAGGAGGATCTACGTTTTGGGATTCTGGGATAGGAAGGCAGACTTTTAAAGGTTTCTCTTACCCTCCTGCGAACACGTGGTGCAGACTCAGGGGTGTTGGGCGATGTTGACTCGTTGGCCGTCTCTGACGTGGAACTGAGTGAGGAGTTACTGCTGGACAACTCTTTGTTAGATGACCGCTTGGTGGCAAACTATAAACAAACATTGAATTTGGGTATTTCTCTATCAAAGTCACAGCAGTGTCCAAACTTATCTGCACGATTAGACATTTAACTGTTTTTTGTTTTTTTCCTTTTTTTTTTGTCACACTAGAACGTTTTAGATTACAAAATGAAGTTTTTAAATTATGATTTAATTCATCAACTACATCACATTTACCACAAAACATCTTAAAGTTTATTAGGCCCTTTAGAACAAAGATTCAGTGGAATGAGGAGACAGAAACTTTTTTAAATGTTAAGCCTGGCATACAACCAAAATAAAGAAAAAAAAAACCATTGAAACACTCAATGAGGATATGTTGTGATGTGTTGAGGCTCATTTAGGACCTAGAAACTGTCAATAAATGATGGAACTGGGCGTTCTATCAGAAAATCAAAAATGCATTTTTTTTTATTATCGACATTCTTAAAAATCTGAGGAGGACAAATACTTTTATAGATTGAAGTGCATTATAACCAAAATGTCCAAAAGGTGAAAGTAGGTGATTACAGACCTGCAAAATAGACGACACAAGGTCAGAAGAGTCTTTGTGCTCCTCCCGTTGTGGGGGGTCCAGGCGGTAAGCATCCTGGCGCTGTCTGTGTACTCTGTCATTAGCGATGACCTGGGACAAAGGTATGCTAAAGGCCTGGGGTATGCACTCTTTGGAGACAGAAACATAGAGAGGAGTAAAGGTAAAGTAGCAGGTTCCTTTACATGCAGATTATAAAAAGACCAAAGCATTAAAAGTACAAAAAATAGGTCAGAAAATAAAAAAACACAGTCTCCTTATCCCATCTGTTTTTGCTTGGACTTTTACACGAATGCAATAAAAGCATCAGAAAGCACATTTACCATGTCATTAAAAAGTTTTACACCGTGATTAAAGTACAGCATCTGTTTTCCCAAATAATTCGTCAGAGAAACTGTGAAGTTGCCGCCTTATTTTAAAGTCCTTGACCAAAATAACGTGGATGGCTCATTTCCATGCAATGCAGGGTTCTGCTTTCAGGTCATTTATGGTGGCTTTTTAGAGCTTTAAAAAACATCAAGGAACTTTGTTCTAATCTTCCTACTCATAAAGTACTGCAGATTGCCAGGCTAGACAGAGAAAAAGGACATTATGAGTGCTAACATCGGGATTTTATTTAATTTTTTTTTGCAGCAGATGTATACAAACTTGCCGGCAGCCATAAAAAGACCTTTAAAATGTCTTAAATTAAATTCTTCTTTAGCTGCATTAGAATTTCCAAATAAATACTTTTTAAAAAATGTATCAGAAGGTCAAACAATCACCTAAGTAGTTAATAAACATGACAAGTTTCACTAGATCAGCGGTCTGCAACCTCCTGAGCTACATTTGGCTCTTTGAACCCTCTACGATAACCTCTGAACTATTATAACAAATACAAGTCTAAGAAGCTTTAGTGTGTTTTAGAAAGAATATTTTAATTGAATTTCCACACAAGAAGGACATTAAAAACACCAGAAATATGTTAATTTAATACAAATAATAGGTTGTGTTTTATTAAAAACTAATGTAATTTTATGCACCCCTAAATGACTTTTACTCACATGGCAAAAATGTCTCTCTGGATATAAAAGGACGAAGACCCCTGCACTAGGATGGAAATGTCATTGCATCACCTTTATTAATAAGCTACTTTAAAATAAATCAAGGCTCATTTGATAAAAACTCTTCAAAGTGAAAAATAAGAGAACTTACATTTCTAAGAGGTCAAGAAGCAACAACCGGAAATGAGCAACTTGCCCATATTTTAGGTCTCCAAATCTCCATGGTAAACCTAAGATGTTCTCTCCATGTCTGTAGGGTTTGTTCTAGAAAACGGCATTTTCAGGACTTATTTTATGTTCTGTACTTTTTACTCTGGAGAAAAGTCCCTCCTGCCTTCTGCTTATTACATTGGAGGACTTGTAATGCTGTTGGCCTGTTTGTCTTGTCATTGAACCTGCTAGATTTTACTTCTGGGACATGCCAGTACATTTTTAAAAAGTTACTTAGAAATGCATTTTTCTCTATACTATTTCTAAAGCTTCTACAATTTAAACAAAATTTGTATTTTTTTATACATTGTTGTGCATTCTTTCTAAAATATACCTAATACATAAAAAAGATCCCTAAAAAGTTGAAGTTTACTGATATATCTAACATCTTTTATCAATCTTCAGCAGTTAAACAAGGATATTATGAACTCTGAAACTGAAAATGGGTCATCATGGGGTCTTTCAGCAACACAATCAAGCAAAATATTCGACCAAATCAATAGAGAAATTTTTACACACAGAATAATCCTCCCCACGTTCCAAACATCTGAATTTGTTCATGAAGAGTAAATGCTATCCTTCTGACGAAATCAGGTTTTCCAAAGTTCTGCCAGCAGTCATAACAAAAAGTACGAAGAGCGCTGTGATGTGAAATCACAACGCCTTGTTCTGTGTTTTAGAAAAATTATCCAGCTTTACTGGTCCATGAGTGAGAGGGGGAAAAAAAACAAGGTGAGGGGACACAAAATGCATTCCACAACCACAAATGTGGAGGGCTGTGGTTTCCAAACAACATGACAGCTTACATTGTGACACAGTGTGTTTGCTCTGCAACTTCACCACATTAAAAGGCCTTACATAATCACATATACACACAGAAATGCATTTAAAGTCGATGTGACTCCGATTATTGGATTTCACAGATGAGTCCACAGCCAAACCACTTTTCTCATGCTGCCAGATATATCAAAATAGCCCTGGGGAAAGTTGTGCACAGTTGCATTCAGAAATTGTAATGTATTAAGATGGGATTAGATTAACTTGTTGCACCACAAAAGCAGTAAAAATGTTGAAAAGAAAATTCAGTCAAATATTTTGGTTTATTTAGATTAGGAATTGGACTCCTGCAGTGCTCTAGAATAAATGGGCCATATCTGCTTCTGGAGACCAGATTCCCACAACAGAATTGATTTACTTTTTTTTTTTATTTGTCCATTGATGAGACAAAACTCCCTTCTTACTAAAAATCAAAGTTAGTATCTTAGACCATATCTAAAAAATCAAGCGTGTTTCACATGTAGATATATCTGAGGTATTTATGCAATGGTGTAAAAAAGACAAATACGCCAGGCTTATAACAGTTTCAAACTGACATACTTCTTGGAGGCACAAATGAATCTCCTGACTTTGTTATTCTCCTCAACATGAGCTCATGTGAAACCCAACTATTTGCACAGCTGGAATGGAGACGCCTCAGCGTCATTTTTAGTTTGGAACTGGACTGATAGTTTATATTAATGGCTGCATTCCATAAATGCTACTTTAAAATTTTAAACAAGTTACATTTGTGCAGTTACAGTGGGTATACAAAACCTGCATACCTTTGCTAAACTGGCAGGCTTTTCTGATGTTAAAAAAAGTAAATGAAAAATGCTTTGGTGTTTTTTCCAAACCTTTAATATGTTCAGAAACCTGAACAACTAAACCCCAAAACAACCTGAAAATGTTAAGGTGGAAAAAAAGAATAAATGTGGTCATATAAAGGCACACACCTTTGAATTAAACCTACTTAAAAGACCTTTTGATAGTAAAGATCTACCTGTTTTGTATCGGGTACCTATCAGCATGATGCATTGTGTGATCCAAAGCTATCAAGTTGCATTGGTATTTTCCCGAGGATGGCTGCTTCTGGTGGTTGTGCTGAAAGATGAGTTCCATCCTCACCTTCTTAGCTGAAGGTTGGAGGTGTTGTGCCAGCTTTGAATGCTATTTGGACCCATCCATAAGTCTTCGTAACTAAAATCAAAGTTCCAGGCTAAGAAACAAGCCCTCCCCATGTTTCAGTGGGGTTTTCTTGGTGTTCTTTTCAAGGATTTGAAGAGTTGTCTTTGTACCAAATATCTTCATGACACATTTCTTCCACATCTTCATTGTGTTTCCAAGTATTAACAGTTTTTGTATATACAGTATGTATAAGAAAACTTCCATATTGCCACCCTACTGCACAGCCCTGATGCATGAATACAGTGGGGAAAATAAGTATTTAGTCAGTCACCAATTGTGCAAGTTCTCCCACTTAAAAAGATGAGAGAGGC